>PITA01009040.1:0-80280 GCA_004023965.1 Spilogale gracilis
TCTTTCTTTCTTTCTTTCTTTCTTTCTTTCTTTCTTTCTTTCTTTCCCCTTCCTTCTTCCTTCCTTCCTTCTTATACCAATGTATCATGAATTTCACTTCCACTTCTTAGGGCTTACCTCAGGTTGCATGACAGGCACCTTCTCGGCTCCTGGTCAGCGGCACTCTGTATCTCCCACAGTGACCTCCCCGAGTGGAAGGATCTTTGCTACCTGAGGGCTTTCCCGCTGCTGCTGTGACGCCCACCAGCTGCTGTTCTTGCTTTTCCTTATCACCTCTAATGGTAACCCACAGGAAAAAGAATGGTTTTAGGATTTGGTTAAATCCCACACTCCTGCCAGGATACAGCAACATGCTTCCTGGTGTAAATTTAAAACAAGAAGAGAAAATGTGATTTTTTTTTTGGAGAGAGCATTAGGAGAAGCATTTAAAAAGACAGGAAACCCTAGAGAACATTTATATGAATGAAGTTTACCTTCTAACTAGGGAATATGTTAATAGAATTGCCGCAGCTACTTAAGAAACACTAAGAATGCAACCCAGTCTTCAACTGCCCCCAGGGATGGGCGGGCCTCAGGCAGTTGGATTCCTCACTCCTCCTTGGTGCTCAAAGCAAACTCCTTCAAGGGAAGCATCTTCCAGAGCTCAGTGTCCACTTTGTCTACAGACAGCAAGAGCCAGAAATGACTTCTATGCAAAAACCGTGACTTCAAAAAAGTCTGTAAGGTGTTGAGGAATTTATACGAGACGTGCATTGACCGTCGACTTGCATCTTTCCCAGGTTAGGCTATTGAGACAGGGCTGTGAGGCTGTCTGCAGTGATGGAATTTCTCCAGTGATGGACTAGGTGACCTCTAGGGTTCTAGTGCCTACCTCTTTTTCTTTTTTTTTTTTTTGAGATTTTATTCATTCATTTATTTGAGAGAGAGAACATGAGCAGGGAGAGGCGCAGAGGGAGAAGCAGACTCCCCACCTAAGGAGCAAGCACAGAGCCAGGCACATGGGACTCCGGGGAGGGGGGGGCTTCATTACAGGGCTGGAAACGAACACTCTGGGATCATAACCCAAGCCTAAGTCAGATGCTTCGGCAACTGAGCCATCCAGACACCCCTAGGGCTCTTTGTTTCGTGTTCTGCTTCTGCCAAAGACTGGCTCCTAAGTAAATCAGACACTTTAGGAGAACCCTGAGTCACCTTCCATTTGACCCCTCCCTGCAGTTGTCAGATTAAGTAGTAAGAATCTATAATACCCAGCAACATTTTAATCATTCTGAATAGCCCATGTATTGTGAATTGCGGGAAAAAAAATATTGTCTAGGATATATTATACTTAAGCATTACTTGTTGTTTATCTGATAAAGCTGATGGGATCTAAATTGCATACTTCTTTTCTTAATTCTATTTCTTGGATGATATGGCTTGCCTGACCAGTTACTTGTTTTGCAGAATCTGCTTATAAAAGTTCTTGCTGCTACAGACTCTGTGCCCACGACATAGTTTCTATGGTAACCCTATTGACTTACCTTGCTCTTCTGTCCATCAAACAGTCATCAGTGACAAGCCATGCTCAACAGAAGCATTTCAGGGCAGGAGACTCATCATGTGCTTACAGAAAGCTAACAACTCTTGAGGAAGAGGAAGAAGAAGGAGGCATTGCTCCTCAAATTTGGTTTCCTGGGGCGCCTGGGTGGCTCAGTCGTTAAGCATCTGCCTTGCGCTCAGGTCATGATCCCAGCGTCCCTGGATCAAGCCCCACATCGGGCTCCCTGCTCAGCAGGAAGCCTGCTTCTCCCTCTCCACTATTCCTGCTTGTGTGCCCTCTCTCAATGTGTCTTTCTCTGTCAAGAAAATAAAATAATAATAAAATAAAATAAAATAATAAAATAAAAATATTTTTAAAAAATTGGTTTCCTGCAACACATAATGCCATCTTTCATGATGCAACTTGCTTTTCCATTCTTCACAGTTGCATTGAATCTCAACAATTTTTTAAAAGTCCCCTGACATAAACAATGAATCTTGGAACACTGGAAAAGTAAAATAAAATAAAATAAAATGTCCACTGACCAAAACCAAAAACAATAGCATGGTCAACCATTTTTAAATCCTTCTTCTTCAGTACTACACGTGCTGTTAGAGTATTCAGTAACATCTGTAATGTAATTGAATTCCTTAGGGGATAGAATCCATTTCAAAAGATAGTCATGGCAAATTATGGCGGTGATAATTACCCATTTCCAGTCAGAATTTCTTTTCCTGGTCATAAGTAAGTTTGTCTTTTTAAGAACAGCCTTGACACTTAAAGAGGTAAATTTCTCTGTCATTTCTTCAACGCATTCAATGAGTTTCTGTAAACAATGGAGTCTTCAATAATGTTATTTGCTTTTCTTTTCATTTGCATAATCCTATCACTAAAGATATTGAAAACTGTAAGGAAAAATAAGTAGACTTCATTCAATATATTATTTAAAAAGTCAACAAGAATTTGGAGGAATTTTCCTTCAGAATTAAAATATGATTTCAGTGCTTCAAATAAAACTGAAGATTTGTTAAAGAGAGCCAATGGGCTTTTGGAACATGAGAGTATTTGAAGACAACTAAATGCCAACAAAATCACAAAAATCCTTTAATTGTTCAGTGCAAATAATACAAATGCCTGAAATAGAAGAAAAATTTCCTGACAATTACTTTGATGTCAATAGAAAAGACATCAGATGCTGTTTGAATAGCATTTTGCAAACTATGGACAGGATGGTCAAATCTCCCATAGAATTGTCGGTGCTTTACTTCAACCCTGAATAAACACTGTCTGAACTTTTATGCAAATATTTACTAAAATTTGTGCTTGTATTATCTCCCCTAAAAGCAGTAAAAAAAAAAAAAAAATTTTTTTTCACGAAAGTCCAGCTCACCCACGGAGTCTCAGCCAAAATTCACTATTATTTTTGAACTTTTACCTGGAAGAAATTTTATTCACAGTAGCCTATAAGCGAGTCTTCTTGTAAGAAAAATATACATACTGCACAAGCAGAGGGAGACTTTCTTTCTGCACTGTGATTGCGTCTATTCGTGGCTATGCCTTAAAAAGATACGTGATTATCTCTGTAAGTATAAATGGAGCTAGTACATTTTTTATTATTACAGTAGATTTCATCTTGGCACTTGAAAACGTGCTTGCAGTTTCAGAATCTGAAAATACTTCTGGTAGCGGTCCACTGAAACACTTTCTTGAGCTGAAAGACTAATGATAATATAGGGAGTGGAAGGAACTGCTGCGAGAACCATCTTTCACTGGCCGCCCTGTCTTCCCAGGAGGCTGTCATGAGACTGCTCCTCCTTGCCTCCCCGATTCCAACAGGTATGAGGCTTTCTGTCGCACGCCCACTTAGGGGAAAGCTGCAGGCTCTAAAACCGCTTAGCTCCAGCGGGCCGTGGGCTCAGCGACACCAGGAATCATCATCCAGCCCCTTTCACTGTGCTGTGGTCTGCTGAACAAGGGACACAGAAAACTCGCACATTTGCTACGCGGCTCTTGGCATGTGAGTAATAAACAGCTTGCATCGAGGATGGGATCACGGTTTCTTTACCAGCTGAATCTCTCAGCCTTTCCTGACACAATCCGCGTGCTGAGTCTCTTTCCAGCACACAGCACACATCTGATCCCCAGAAAACAACGGGGCATGTCTTCAGACAAACCGAGAGTGGGGAGTGATTCCCACGCAGCAAGCGGCAACGCCCCTTTTCCTTACCATCGAAGCAGTCCAAATATCCGTCAGCATCAACTGAGATGACATTGCGTGAGGAACTACTCCAGAGGCTGGTGGGTTAAAAGAACAATAGTTTGCACTTGTACCTACAGATCGGTTGGAGCGGAAGATCTGCTCCACGTGACGTCCATTCTCCTGGGCCCAGGGGGCTGGCCAGGCATATGCCCCTCCGGTCAACGCGCAGAGGCACTACGAGGGCGTGGCCAACCACACAGGGCTATTCCAAGCCCCTGCTGGAATCTCCTCTGTAACAGCCCATCGCAAATCAAGTCACGTGGTAGAGCGGTAAGTCACAGGGCTGCGGAGTTGTACTCCACCCGTGGAGGCGAAGACCCAAGGACTATTTTTTACTAATAAGTGAAAATTCCATCGCAGAACCCCTGTGTGCTCTGAGTTCAGGGGCCCCACGACAAGCTCTCAGAGTAGTTCTGGTACAGCCTCTCTCTAAAGAGGAAGCATCCCTGGCCCCTTCCTTCCCTTAGGGATGGGATGATGGGTAGCGCTCCCTTCCAAGAAACTTGTCACAATCCTTCCCTTTATCTACTCCTATCTTGACCCTTTTATAGTGCAGATGAGGTGAAGGGAGTAATTGAGTTTTGATTCTCTTCTTTGAAATCCTACAGGGTAATATGCTGCAATTCACTTGAAGATCTGATATTTCCTGCATAAGGTTCTCTACCAGAGCTTCCATTTTAACATCCCTTACATAACCAGAACCTGGTAATGCATACAGCAATGACCAATTTGGGAGCTTTAATTTCAGTGAGACAGAAAATTTGCCCTTTCTCTTCATGATCAATCTCCTTGGTTAGGTTTTTGGAAAAGTAGGAAGGTGCATAGTCAGAAATCCTGGAAAAGTTCTAGAGGGAATAAATTTCCTTCTAGAATTGTGACGTAGCGCCCCACCCTCTACCCCCCTCAGCCCTCCCTTAGTCACTTTATTGGGTTTTCCACCAGTAAGAGCTCATATCCCCTCTCTCCATTCAGGCACCAACTGCCCAGAAATTAACATTCATCGTGTGGCAACTGCCAAGACGGTTGGCTGGACAGGTACACCCCACCCCGCTTCCAGAAAGTTCATGTTAACACCATTTCACCCTTTCAAAAGACCTTTTCTAATGGAAAGAAATCCCAAGAGGATATTTGCGTCCGTGGAAAAAGGTGAAAAGCAAAAACAGCATGGAGCTTTTGCTTTACAGTGAACCCTTGGAGAGACACGGCGCACCCCGCCCTTTCCTTCCGGGAACCACACTCAGGGGTCAGCTTCAAACCGCCAGAGCTTTGAATGCATCTGTGAGCATCTATGTTTTATCTTGCTTTATTTTGTGCCTCCGTTAGCGAGATGTGTCCTAGGGTATCAAAAAAGCCTAAGAGAGGTTATGGGGAGGGTTGGTTGACGGAGGTCTGGGAGCACTAAAAAAAAAAAAAAAAAAAAAAAAAAAAATCCAGATACATTCATGGTAATTGGGTCTTTACATCATTTTGGCTTATGAAAGGGTTCAGAAGGACCCTTTCAGAGAGCGGAGGCAATCTGCACTATCTACTCCAAAAAGTTCTCTTCTTTTATTTATTTATTTTATTTATTTTAAAAGAAATGCAGGCTGCCACGTTCAGCGCCTCGTTTGCGTGTGTCTGGAGCCTCGGAAGCGTGACTACCCTGTGTTCTCCTACAAAGGGACCTTGAGAACTGTTTTGCAGGTTCTAGCAGGGGAGCACAGCTAACTCCTGTACCCTTGACGGAAGACCGGTCCTCCTCTAGCAGGGAAGGTGGTCCTCTTCCACCGAGTGCGCTGCTTCAGGAGGGATGCACGTGGACCAGTGAGGGAGGAAGGAGACATCTGCCTAGGCACAGATCCCCCGAATTAATCCTGGCAACCAATGGGGTGACAAATGCTGCGGCCAGAGTGTCCTCACAGCCTCAAAAGTTTTCTTCCCAATTCTCTTATGCATGTATTGAAACAAAACTTACTCTTTCCCTCTTCTGTTGCTCTTTCTTACATTAGTAAAGGAGCGTGGAGCCTTGACCTGGAGAGGCACCGACGAGTGAGAAGGAAAAAAGGGGCAGAAGTCTTTTCGGTAGGAGAAACATCAGGGTTTTCACCCATCAAACTTCAGAGCATTAAGTGGTTCTAGTGGAAATAAGCCACACATTATAAAAATTGGGATGAGGCTTAAGCGTATTCTGTGCATTGTGCATTTGACTGCTGTCAGATTTGTATTAACTCACTAATTGTGGCCCCACTATGACGATACATTTGAGTACAAGAATATTTTGACTTACAAGCATTTAAGAAAGGATAATTATTAGAATAATACTGCTAAGTATATATCTTTAAAAGCTTATCTTTTCTACTGGACAAGAACTATATGCATCTCTGTTGCACAAGACCTACGAATTAACATGTAACTTCAGAGTCTGAGTCTTTAATTAGTAATAGAAGAACAGAGCCATAAAAACTATATTCCCACACACAGTTAAATAGCCTTTGGGTGGACTTGTGAAAGCCAAACCCCAGTATGTCCTTGAAAGGCCATTTGTACTTTCTTGTACAAGTTCTGGATCATCTTTCTTAACAAGCATACCTGGGCGTGTGTGTTCACATGTGGGTGAGTCTTGGAGAAACCATTTGCATAGAGACTGAGGTGCATCCTGAGAAATTACTTATGCTCTTCCTGCCGAGGAGCTGAGATATATCTGGGCAGGTCTGGTGGTGGCTTAACAAGAGCAGGGAAGTGGGAGCAGTTGGCTCCAGGTTCTGGCCATAAAAGGGTACACTGTCTCTGGAGGGCTCAACAACAACAGTAAAACCAACTCAAAGTTACTCTGCAAGAAATCTATAAATAAAACACTAATATTAATATAGTAAAAAAAAAAGTCACTCCACTAATCACCTTATACCAGCAATTCTAAACAATGAGAATGATAGAGCATTCATTCCCGAGGGGGTGGGCCGCCCTTCTTCCTTGGCATACCCCTGCTGTCCAGGAAACCAGCAGAAAGTTATCACAAAAGTATACTGGTAAGAGGAAACAGGACATATTCCAAGAGAAGATATGTTAGATTAACTGAGAAACAAAGCTCTGCCTCTCAATAACCTGATCAGGCAAGGGACTCTGGGTACACAGTCATTATGGGTTGAATTGTGTCTCCCCAAAATTCACATGTTGACGCCCTAACCTCCAGTTCCTTGGAGTGTGATCTTTGGAAATAGGGTTGTTACAGTTACAATTAGTCAAGTTCAGATGAGGTTATCAGGGTGGACCTAACCCATTTTAACTGGTGCCTTTAGCAGAAAGGGGAAATTTGAGTGGAGACACCTGCCCATAGGAAAAATGTCCCATGAAGAAGAAAGCAGAAATTGGGGTGATGCCTCTGAAGCCAAGAATGCCAACAATGTCCTGCTCAAGAACACAGAGTTCGTGGAGAAGGAGAAACAGAATTTGAACCCAGATCATCTGATCCTGGAGCCTAGTTTCTGTCCATTCCCTGGCTCTTGGGAAATGCCTCAGGTCCCCATCACCATTCTGCCTGATGACCAGGTCATCTTCTAGGCCTCCTGGGTCTGGAATAGAATTATAACATCGGATATATTCTTTTCCTTATCTAATTGGAAAGCGAATGTATCTGAGATTGAGTCAGTGTGCGTGTCCCCCCCCTCCCCCGCTTACTGACTGGGCCAGTACAGGAAGCTCTAAGAAGAAGACACAGCTGCAAACACCAGGTGAGTAGATAGGTTCTTGTGCTTACTCACAAAACTACTGGGCTGAAGCAATTTAATAGAGATTGCCTCCACTGAAGCATAGCCCATCCTTCCTAAACATAGGCGATCGGTCACACAGCTTCTCCTGCTCAGCTGTTTCTCACCGATCCGGATCTATCCGAACGGGTATCAAAGAAGGGATATAGTGATGTAAACTTCACTGAATGAGGAAATCTTTCCGGGGAAAGTTGAGAGCTGGGGCTGGAAGTTGAAGATTGACTTTAAACATGGAGTGTGTGGGCGCCTGGGTGGCTCAGTCAGTTAAGTGTCTGCCTTTGGCTCAGGTCATAATCTCAGGGTCCTGGGATCGAGTCCCACATCCGGTTTCTTAATCAGTAGAGAGTCTGCTTTTCTCTGTCCCTGTGCCCTTCTCTCTGCTCCTGCCCACTGTCGTGTTCTCGCTTTCCCTCTCAAATAAATAAAAAAAATTTAAAGAATGGAGTTTAAAACATGGATTTAACAATTTAGAGTTTGGGTACTTTGGGTGGGAAGAAACAAATGGACAAAGGCAGTTAGATAGTCTGTAAGCCATCACTGTGGTGTAACAACATGCACTGCTGTCCTCATAACTCCTAGAATTTTATTCCACCATCCATCCTTTAAGTGTTTATTGCTTACCCATAGGTGCTAGGCACTGTTCTAGAAACAGCCTCAGCGGTGAACACAGAAAAATCTCTGCACTCCTGGGCCTTACACTGGGATTAGGATGACAGATAGATAAAACACCAAGAAGAAAGTATGCCTACATACCAGATAGTGATAAGATTTACAAAGGAAAGTAAACCTTGGTAAGGGGAAGACCTCTATGAACAAATTACATTTGCATAGTAATCTGAGCAAAATGAATCACGGAGAGATGTTAATATTTGAGAGAAAAGCTTTTGAGACAGAGAAAACAGGAAGTGCAAAAGTCCCAAGGTAGAAGCCTCGCTGATGCAGGAAGGAGCCCGGGATAGAAATGCCCAACACATAATTCTTTTTTTTTTTTAATATTTCATTTATTTATTTAACAGAGAGGAAAACAGCGAGAGAGGGAACACAAGCAGGGAGAGTGAGAGAGGAAGAAGCAGGCTTCCCGCCGAGCAGGGAGCCCGATGTGGGGCTCGATCCCGGGTCTCTGGGATCATGACCTGGCCGAAGGCAGTCACCTAACCAACACATAATTCTTAACTGAGTAATCATCCAAGTGTACGGGACTCAGAAAGGACTAACGTGTTCTGAGTACAAGATTTATAATGTGGAATAAAAGAAGAAAGACTATTCATAGCATACATTGGCTTAAGCTTTTACATTGACCTAATTTTCAACTTAGTATGTCTTTTGGGAAATCATCATGCCTTGGGGAAAAAAACCCACAAAACAGTTCTGTCCCGGTGTCTGACCCTACACTAAATGCTTTAGAAACATGACCTGATTAAACCCTTATACCAACACTTATATATAGGTTTTGTTAACCCTGTTTTATAGATGAAGGAACTGAGGGACAAAAGTTTAAACACCTTTCTTAAGTGTATAAAACTGGAAAGAGAAAACTGGAAAGAGCAAAGAAGGCTCTGAAATCCAAAACTTACCCTTGCAGGTCAAGCTTTATCTGAAAAGAACTGAAAGATATACAGCTTTCTATATTATTCCCAAGTTCTGTAATAAAGGAGATGGAGTGTATTACTTCTTAGATTCGTACAGAATACATTCCTTTGGTGAATATGTTTTCTCTCACTACCTTGTTTCTTATACGTTTTGATTCTACCTCTCCTGAATTTATTTGTTTACATATTTATCAAGCTTGTATTAACTAGTTACTATGGGTCAGACACACTGCTGGGCCACAGATGAAAGTAATGTGACCCTGCCTTTGATAAGGCTCAGTCCCTGTCTATAGACAAAGAGACAACATTACGGGTTTCAGAAAAATCTATGAGGACCCTACTAGCAAGAAAAAGATGATACTATCAGATGCAGAAGTTCAAGGCCCAAGTTAAGGCCTTCATTATCATTTAGGTGTAGGCACGGTGTAAGGAAACTGAAGGGCTAGTGCAGGACCCTGGGGTACTAGAGAATGATCTCCTTATAGCAAGTATAGGCATTCCTCTATTCTGCTGGGATATTCAAATTGGGTTTGAATTAAGCTTTTCTATTTTGAATATGTTCACTGCCAAATCTAGTGTGTGAATGTCCCTAAAACTCTGTTTTTGGTAAATGAAAAAGCCCCTGGAAATGTGTTCTATTTTCTCCTTTTCCATCAATATCAAAACCCTCTTGTTACCAGTTGCCTTCTTCAATAATTTCAGTGACTAGAAATTTTCCTAGAAAATCCTCCAATGTTTACTGCTGTTTGCAACTTTCCCAAAGACTCTACTTACAGGTCAACCAATTCTCTTCCTAATGCGATCGAACCATCCAATGCTAAATGAACATCTTTTCCTCCATTTTATCACTAAGAGCTGTGTGAATCTTCTACTCAATTCAACTTCAATGAATTTCCAATTCAGAGACAAGGAAAAACTATCACTTAGCTCAGAGGTGTATTATTTATCTATTGCTGCAAAAAAAATTATGCCCAAAACTTAGAGGCTTTTAACAATTATCACCTGAGAGATTCTGTGTGTCAGTAAATTAAAAAAAAAAAAAAAAAGGTTTAGTTAAGTCATATTGGATCTGAGTCTCTCATGACATTACAGTCAAGGTATCAGCTAGGGCTGCAATAATCTGAAGGCTTGACCTGAACTGGTGATCCAAAACGACTCACTCACATGGCTGTTGACAGGAAGACTCTGTTCTCTGCCACATGGCCTCTCCGAGGCTGCTGACACATAAAACACATGCCATCATGCTGTCTTCCTCCAGGATGAGAGACCTAAGAGAGATAGGCCGAAGTTGCCTTGCCTTTTATAAAGTTAATACCCCATCATGTCCAATATATGTAATTCACTAGAAGTGCATCACTATGTCCCCACTCTCAAGGGCAGAAGAACTAAATTCCACTTCTGGCTGGGAGGAGTATCACAGAATTTGTGGACAGAGTTCAAAGTCATCACCAGCAGCATATGGATTCACTATTCATGCATCCATTAAATCAAAAGATTTACTGTCTCATAATTAAGTTCATTATATTTTTTTAATCTCTGAATTCTAACTGATGGCATTGGCCTCGTGCCAATCACCTCACCATCACCCATGATGATCTTTGGTCATTACTACAGGAATACCATTTATAATGAGAAGGCACATAAAATCAAAGTGTAAAAATAGAACCATAGGGCACCTGGGTGACTCAGTCGTTAAGCGTCTGCCTTCGGCTAAGGTCATGATCCAGGATTGAGCCCCACAACGCGCTCCCTGCTCGGCGGGAAGCCTCCTTCTCCCTCTCTCACTCCCCCTGCTTGTGTTCCCTCTCTCACTGTGTTTCTCTCTGTCAAATAAATAAATAAAATCTTTAAAAAAAATAGAACCATATTAAGGGGCACTTATTTATCAATGATAAAGCTGAACATTTGTATCAACAAAGGACTTTACTAAGCACTCTGCCTAACAGAAGTATAAATGTTGGGTTCTTTACAGTCAAGCCTAGATTTCTGGACAGTTGACTGAACTTGTCATTCTCTCTAGGATAAGTCTGATAAAACATTTATCAGCAGATGTGTAAAATAACACACACACAAAATTGCCGTAAACTTTAGGGAATCCAGAAAGTCACACCACATATTTATAGAATTTTAGAGAATGGCCTTTTGCAAAAATAAATGATAAGATGGGAATGAAAGTGAGACACTCATGTTGACCCATGACCTCCTGGGATGTGGTGTGACTTTGCTGGTATAGGATGTAATGAGCTAGAGCTGGGGAAACGAGACCAAGGGCTGGTTTTACTATGTTTTTCACTGGCACAGTGGAAAGAGTATCTCTGATTCACCCTTCCAACTGCAAAATCATAACTAAAATAGTTCTTATATTTGGGAGTAAGAACAACATTTATACAATCATGATGCATGATTATAAAGACTTTATAGACTGTCCCATGGAACTTACATGCGGAAAGGAAAATTTAAATTAGCTGCAAATGTAAGTCTCTGTGTTATCTAACGGATGTCTCTAATTAATTGCTACCTTTCTTAATCCATGTAGCCATTGTTTGGACATAAAATATTAATTCCGTGTGGGCGCCTGGGTGGCTCAGAGGGTTAAAGCCTCTGCTTTCAGCTCAGGTCATGATCTCAGGGTCCTGGGATCGAGGCCCGCGTCGGGCTTTCTGCTCGGCAAGGAGTCTGTTTCCTCCTCTCTCTCTGCCTGCCTCTCTGCCTACTTGTGATCTCTCTCTCTCTGTCAAATAAATAAATAAATAATCTTTAAAAAATATTAATTCTGTGCTTGAAGCCACAGAATAGAGAGTACCCAACATTTCGGATCAGTTGGAACCTACCGAACTCCAATTTATAAACCAAACCACTAAGGGAAAGACCAGTTTACTGATAAAAGATGATGTTAGAATGGGACTTTTCCTGTCTTAATTTCAACTAAAATATCTCTAAGACAAAATCAGTTAATCAAAGTGAGTGTGAGACAAATACTCAAATGCATAATTTTCAAAGAAGTGATGGAGTACTTGTTCCATACTCTTGACCCTTCAGCAATGCCAAAGCTAGAAAAGTTGGACATAATGTGAAGAGAATGGGGATGGTTCCTCTACTGAGTCTCTAATTTCCCAAGGGAGTGAGGGAAGGGGTATTGTCTTTTTTTACCTAAAGCCCAGTGAAGGAGGTTTCATGCAATCACTTTGAGAGCTGCAGAAAACTACATTTTCTCAAGAGTTGCAAATACAGAGATAATTTCACTTTAAGTGAGCTCTATAATTTTGATTGATATCTTCTAGACACTCTGATTATTCAAAGAGACCATCTCTGTGCTGTAAAGTTACTGTAAGGTTGTCTATTACATAAGAATGACTAGAAAAGTCCAGGGACCAGTAAAGTTTTCATCCAGAGGTCTTATGAAAGATTCTTCCATACAATATACTTTAAAGGTGAAGTGCAGGGTATGCCTGGGTGGCTTAAGCTTCTGACTTTGTCTCAGGTCATGATTCCAGTGTCCTGGGATGGAGCCCTGCTCAGTCTGCTTCTCCCTCTCCCTTTGCCCCTCCCCTGCTTGTGCACACATACATTCTCTTTCTCTGTGTGTGTCTCTCTCCCCTTCTCTTGCTGAAATAAATAAATAAAATCTCTAAAAATAAAATAAATAAAGTAAAGGTGAGGTGAAGGGGTAAAAATCAAATCTTTTTGATTACATGCTCTTTTAGTATGTCAGCTGTATCTACAATGAGACCAGTGGCTTTACCGTGTATATTGGACCATCTCCACCCCAAAAGAGATACAAATGCTCACAATGTCAATTCCCAGTGAGGAGCACCCAAAAGACCAAACTCCTAGAATTGGATATGTCAATTTTGACATCTGTAGTTGAGGCTACTAGAATTGAGCAAAATTAACCATGAAGAGATGGTCAAGAAGGTAGAATGATTCTGGGGTTTTAAAACATTTTTACCAACTCACTCATGTCTTCCATTTTGTAATTAGATACTTACTTCTTCCATTTATGAGTTTATTTCCTTTTAAATGTGAACTACTCTTGGGTACTTCCCCCATCATGCTTTCTTATTTTTTATCTCTACTGATTATGATAATGGACACATTTTAAGTCCCATATGCCCTACATAACTCAATGTAAATGAGTTTATTAGATCCATTATTGAAAGATTTTTGAAGGAAGAATGAAGATGAGGATAAAAGGCTGAGAGAAAAGGAAAAGAGATAAGGGATCCCATAAGGGAAAAGAAAAAAAAAAAAAAAAGAAGAAGACCAGTAGATATAAATAAATCTTATTTGCTGAACAATATTTTCTGGATCTGAGAATGGGATCCAGTAGTTAATACCATTGTGTCTCTTTCTTCCTGAGGGGTGCCATGAGCCCTGTGGATCACTCAAATGAGCACCATTTAATAAAACCAAGGACACTGATACCATTAATGCCATCCACAGTATTTGATGTCAATAAACTCTAAACTCTTTCCCAATAGAGCATATTGTGGAAGGACTTGGGTATGTAGAAGAGTCTCTGAGAGGTTTGAAAGGAAAATAATTGAAAGATGACAATGTAAATTGAAGGAATCAAGATATTTGGCTCTGAAATGATAGTAAACAATTACATAACATGAGGCTTTGTCTCCCTTCATGGATCTAAAACTGGAAAAGATTTCCCAGTATTTGGTATCCAAACTCCAGTCCCTCTTCCTTTTGACCTTTCCCCCAATCTATGGTAAGCTGTCAACGTGGTTACGTGGCCCTAAATGAATCCCCAAAGAGGCCAGTGATGATGTTGGTACTCAGCCCAGAGATGAGAAAGATGGGCCTTTTCAGTGGGTATGTGAATTTCCTCATCTACTACCTCTCAGGACAATGGATAAATCCTATCCAAAACATAGTCTGAGATACCTAAACTGGACTGAAAAATTAACATTCTTCCATTGTTATTTCCTGGAAATCAGAGTTATTAATCAATGAAAATGAATGATGACAGAATGCCTGGAAAATAGAAAAAAGATCACCTCTGTTGTCTACAGCTGTGTTCTCTTTCTTTCCTTTGCCATTCCCTTGGCAATAACTTCAGTCTCCAACTTGGCAGTTGCTATGGCACCAGTGAAAGACCCATGTCGCCTCGCTGAAGGATGTTGTCCATTGATGAGGACCCCAGAACTGTTTCAGCCGTTTTGGCCCATGATTCTGGTATTGCACCCCAAGCATAACAATTGGGCCAATTTGGCATCGAGATGAACCAAGTTCTAAAAGGCAAACGTGTTTGAAAATGGTGGGGGATATCCTGAGTGTCTTATTGGTTTCATCAACATTATAATACAATATTTATTTTACTTTAGGCCTTGAGGTTGAGGGTGTATTCCACATTTCCATATAAATCACATCTCAGAGACCAGCTGGATATGTTTGTGACATGGGTGATGACAGTTCTTTATCTACAATTATTCACCTCAATTTGCACTTGGCATCTGTTACACATTTGGTCTACTCATTTCATGATTGCTATTATTGCTCTGTGTCAGGAAAAGTGTGTAAACAGAATACTGACTTGCCCGCAATAAGTGCTGAGACGTGTAGCTTCATACGAAGAGAGAAAGTGGTTTAGCACAAAACTCAGAGGGGTGGAGGAAAGTTTAGGAGTTCATTGAACCAAGATGCGAAGTGAAGCCATCCTTAAGCTGCCTCAGAGAGAATGGAGTAATTTTATCTAGGATGGCAAAATTCTCCTCAACAAAACCAGTCCAGCCAAAAGATGACTTAAATGCAATTAGGCTAGGGAGGTTGCTCTCAGTAGTAAAAACAATGCCTGTAAAAACAAAGAATTTTCTCGAATGATTAGGAGGCATAAAGAGATCCACCAAAAAGAGAATTGGAAGATCTAGCAAACTGCTCACAAGAAATTTGAGATGAAGCTAAAATGATCAAACCACAGAATCATAGAATGTTTAGATGATAGAAAGCCTACAGGTGATGAAGTTCAACCCTCGTTGTGTGGATGAATAAATGTAGACCCACCAGAGGCAAAGGTCAAACTAGGAAATATTGGCTGAGCTAGAACCAGAACTCATTTCTCCCCGCTAAAAAATATCTTTGCCCGGGCGCCTGGGTGGCTCAGTGGGTTAAAGCCTCTGCTTTCAGCTCAAGTCCTGATCTCAGGGTCCTGGGATCGAGGCCCACATTGGGCTCTCTGCTCAGCAGGGAGCCTGCTTCCTCCTCTCTCTCTGCCTGCCTGTTATCTCTCTCTCTCTCTCTCTGTCAAATAAATAAATAAAATCTTTTTAAAAAAATATCTTTGCCCAACAGCTGCTTCACATAGAGAGATCAAGTTCAGTTGAGATTGAAACACATATATTTTGACTTTTATATCAGTCAGGATCAAATCGGAAAAGCAGAAACCATGTTGAGTATTTCAAAGACAGCAGATTTAATACAAAGAATAGATTGCACAATTGTTAAAAGAAAAAAAGACAAAAAGACGTTGGTGGGCTAGCCAGATATTAGAAACATCAGGAAACAGTTATCACCCCCAGAACTGAAGGTACAAAAGAAAGGCGATGGCATATTCAAAACTAAGAAGCTCGGAAGAGGGGTCATTCTTTCTCCCCAGCTCAAGGTTACAAAGCAGAGTAGAGAAGTCTGGGCATATGTCAGTCTACAAGTACTTTATTCTGGAAATGCAAAAATGAATAAGAGAGAGGAATGCTAGGAGGGAAGATTGCATTGGGTACTTTGGGAACCCGTGGTGCTATGTGCTCAGGACTTCTGGCATAAGCCTGGCTGAATGAACAGGGTCCATCAAGCAGGTGGGAAATTTTTCTGAAAGCCCTTCTTTAATTTAAATCCTCTTCTCATGGGGCTCTGTGCTCTTCTGTTGTGCTATTATACTGTCAGAACGATAATTAACTGATTATAAGTGTTTTCTTACTCGTTTTTTTTCAATATACTTAACAATTCCAGGGTCAGGTATTGTGATCTTCCTAGTTTATTGCTGTATTCATGGTGCTTAGCACAGTGTCTGACACAGAGAAGGAATTCAACAAATGCAGGCAATTGTCTTATAGCATGAGATTGCCTAACCTGATTTGAATTGTATGGAATTCTTTCATTGAGAAACATGATTTGAATAGACAATCTAAATAGGCAGATAGCTATTAAAGAAATTAAATCAATAATTTCCAAAACAGAAAGGAGTAGGCCAGATAGGTTCCCTGATGATTTCTACCAAACATGTAAGGTGCATGGGATCCAAGATCTAGGGATACAGAGTTGTATGTGGGCAAATATGGGTGCAGAAATGTCAACCACAATGAGATATTGACAAATTACACCTAAGTCCAAGCAAAGGGGCCACAAAACGTGTCCAATTCCAGGAAGATATTAAAATAGAAGGAGAACCCAGCCAATCAAGCAGGACAGGAGACATAGCTTTTGGAAGCACAGCATGGAGTAGGTTAGAGCACCAAACAGAGCGAGCATCACATCCAAGAAAACAGCAAAGTGAAACCCAATACCTAACAGACTAGCCTGGAAAGAATAAGACAGGAAATAGGTCCCAGACAGATGACCTAACCATGTCTTGCAGACCAGGGTAGAGGAACCCAAGTTCCCAACTAACCCAGAGTGAAGAGGCCAGGCTGGCAAGCTGAACCACACAGAGGCTCAGTATTTGGAAGCATTAGTCCTAGGAGTTCTACTGCAATCCTCAGGACCTCATCCATGTTGCCAGGAGCCCTCATAGGAGAACAGTAATTAACTGTGCCACAGGGTATCTGCAGCATCTTGTTCAGGAAGCAACCCTCTGCCAGAAACCAGGTTGCAGGGCTTTGGGCATGTTTTTTCTTTTTCTTACTGCCAAATAACCTTTCCACCTTTTGTCTACTAATAGCATTGTGTTTTCTTCAGTCAAGCACCTCTCTCTCCTCAATGCACACACACACACACACACACACACACACACACACACACACACACTCAGTGGATCCTAGTTCCAGCAACAAGAACAAGAATTAGGCACAGCCAGTCACAATCAGACAGGTTGCTTCAGGGATGGGTGCATGGACTCCTCTGGACCAAAGTTCCTATCGTGGAACTTTCCCTGGAACCATGAGGGGGGAAGCACACTCTTTCTGTTGAGATTGTGACATGGAGCTATTACAGACCAGCGCTGCCACAACTCCGGAAGTAGCTGCCCATAATAAGTTCAACAGAGAACAGAAAGATGAACTGAGATATTTTGGTAGATTCATGTTAACACCTGGATCCAGCTATTCTTGAACACTGCTATGCCAGGGCTTTCCAGTGACAGAGGCCAACGTATTTCCTTTTCTGACTCAAGCCAGTTTAAGCTTTTCTGTCACTTATAGCCAAAAGAGTGAGGGAAGTGATTTCACCTCTCTAAAACCATCTGTCTCTTCATCCATAACCTCATAGCTTCCGAGGCTACCTTCACTTGGAGTAGCCTTCAGACTTTGCAGTGCAAGACAAACATGAATCATGTGGATTGTTCACAGCCCCCTGACGATCCAACCCTTCAAAGACAGTCCCACAACTGCCAGCACAGATTCTGTCTCCCCCCCTTCCACCCTCCTTTAAAAGAGGAAGGATCCCTCCCAGCTAGAGAAAGGTTTGGTCCATCTACCTAATAAAGAAGTCAAGGAACTAAAAAGGGAAGCTGGAGTTGAAAGCTGGGACAGCCTAGGGGTGGAGAGAGGTTTGGCACAGGATTGTGGGGACACTACTCAAGAATCCGTGCAGGGTGTGATGGAAGTAAAAAGAAGGCAGAGGCATCCAGGGGTTGTTGCTAGGGATCCCCATGTGGCTTCTGCAAAGTTGAGTCAAGCATTTGGCTAACTTCCTCAAGACTGTATTCTTTGACCATGAGTTCTCACTAAGGCTGAGCCCCAGGGCACAGAGTTTTGAAAGTTTCTTGTAGACTCTCACTCTGTGTGGGAGACTGTGACCTACTCCCTCCTCGGGGAGTGTTGTGGTACATCCTGCTGCAGATGGCACCAGGGAGAAAAGGAAGGGCGCTCTCTCACCTGAGCAGCTGAGTCTGTGGAACTCCAATGAATGAACTGGTAGAAGTTTAGTCTTAGGTTTCTCAGCTGTCATATGGGCTAAAAAAAAAAAAAAAAATCAGCTGATGGATGAGTGGTTAAGCCAGCTCTGTGGCTAAGCATCTGTAGTGGCACTTTTCAAGTTGTTCCAGCCATTTTAACATATAAATTGGACTGCATACTTGGCAGGTGATCAATGGTTCAGTACTCAGCCATGACCATGAACACAGCACCTGAGATATGATGGTCACCAATGCTTTCGATGCAAGCTCTGCTGGAACTTCTTATATAATCGATTCTCCACAAGTTAGTAAGCAAAAAAACTGCATCACTACAAAATTCCATGAAAAATGCATTATTAGGATCATGCAGGTATTTAAGAGTAAACAATGCATACATTTGTGAAAACTAAATTAAGGGACAATCAAGATGAGATTATTTGGATTTTTAAGAAATAGTTTATAACAAGGATAAGTCTACTGAGAGCACATCTCCAACTGCGTGATTTTGCTACTGAAAACCTTCCAAGTATCTATTATTAGCTACCAATTTCAGTAGAAAGTCTTCTTACTATTCATGATCCTCTGTAATATAGTCTGAACCTGTCTTTCCAGTCTGCTATCCTTCTAGGCTAGAAGTCCACTTATCTCCTCAAATTGCATGCAGAATAGGGTTACATATACGTATTTATTTTTATTTTTTTCAAAAGTCAGAGGCAGGAAGAGCTACAACTTGCATCAGATTCTAGAAGGAGTGAAGAAACCCAGAGAGGCTAAACACCATTGCTCAACACCAGGGTTCTATGACTTTAGATGGGGGAAAAAATAGATCTGTTACTAATCTCTACCTGAAATCTAGAATTTCTTTTGATTGTGGGTGCGGCCTCTATGCTTTGCTGAGCAGACATTCCCAACCCTTCTCTATCATGCTGCATATATAGCGACCATCTCAAAATGCTACACAGGTGCATCTTTACTTTCAAATTATGGTGGTTCCTAGACCTACCACTGGATCAACCCACAGAATGCATTCATAAAGAAGTACATGTGTTTCTTAATTATGGACTTTTAATATTTATTGTTTTAAATATATTGTTTTGTATTTTTAATGTAATTAAAACATTAATCTGCAAAGACGTCCACAGATTAGGCCATGTTACCAAAGACGTAGATGGTACCAAGAAAATAATAATAAAGGGTTAAGAGTCATCCCCCCCCTCCCCCCAACTGCATGTTAACTTATCATACCCAGCACTCCGTCCAGGCCAGGGCAGCGCCTGCTTTAACAACTTTACCCCACACTTTCTGACTACAGCACTCTTGTCAAATCTGTTTGTTCCACTTGAGATGCCTTCTCCTGCACCATCAGAATTTTTCTAAATCCTTCCCACCTTCAAGGACCATCTCAAGTACCTCTTTATATAAAAGCCCCTTTATTTCCCCCAACCATCAGAGAGTCGCTTCCTCCACCCTTTGACTCTCTACGGCCACACACTCGCACCTCTCATGTGGTCTGCAAATTAAAGCTGGTGACATACCCGAGCCCCGCCTGGTGAGGAGCATAAGCACTTGCATCAGCCGCTCTGGGTCTGCATCCTGTCTGTGTTTGTTTGCTGGAGCGGCCATAGCAAAGCACCCTAGAGTGGGTGGCTCCAACCATAGAAATGTGTTTCCTCACAGCGCTGGAGGCTAGAAATCCAAGATCGGAGTGTTGGCCACATTGACTTCTTCCGAGGTCTTTCTCCTTCTGGCTTGTAGACGCCATCTTCTTTCTGTGGCTTCACATGCTCTTCCCTTTCTCCCTAACTATGCCCACATTTCCTCTTCTTATAAGGACACTGGTCATATGAGATTAGGGCCTACCCTCATGGCCTCATTTTAACTTAATTATGTGTTAAAAAATCCCAAGTCCCAAGTACAGTGACCTTCTGAGGTACCAGGGGTCAAGGATTCAACATACAGATTTTAGAGAGACACAATTCATCTCATACACTTGTCGACACTACAGCCCAGCTGTTTTACCATGGAAAAAGTTCTTGACATCTCTGTTAGCCTTGGTTACCTCACTCATAATATGAAGATGATAATGGAGCTTCCTTCGTGAAGCTATTATAAGAATCAAATGAGTTGTTTCCCATAAAGCACCGGGAACAATGCCTAAAACATAAATATGCACATCAACAAAGTTCATGGCACATTTGTCTGGACGCCCCCCCCCCCCCCCGCCAACCAGAAACAAAGTTTCTAGAGGGAAGAAATTGCTTCATTTCCACCTTTTTCTTCTGCTGTTAGGACATTGCCTTTAACACAATATATTTTGAATTGAACACTTAATGAATTTTTAAAAAACAGCTGAATTGGCTGGGGGCTGAGAGAGAGAGATACTGAGAAAACCTGATGAACTGCACACAGCTCTGTGAGAAAAACTAATCCAGTTTTTTTCTTGCCTTTCAAGACCAAAGCCCCTTTGGAAAATACCAATGCTAGTATTCTTAGCCTACCTAACTCTGCAACAGCTCTTAGACCCTCCAAGAAATTCCTTCTTTCCTTCTTTCTGAAGGGATTGGAGGGAGTTGAAAGAGAAGTCTTCAACGAGCCTCGTTTCTACGATAAATTTAAACAAGGGATGTCATCCAAATTTTGTAACATAAGTAAAAGGAAAATTCTCAGGTCGCTGGGGATATCTCCATATTGAACCGGGTTTCAATTTTATCCTATTAAACATAAATGAATTGACTACTTTTGGGATACAGATGATGTTATATGATATACAAAATGCTCTGAGAATTCAATATAACAAAAAACTTATTTCAATTGTTATTACTCTGTTCTTTTTTTTTTTTAACCAAATACATATATGCTTGCAAGACCAGCCCATGCTTAATGGAAATTTTGAAAAGATGTTTTGCTTTGTGAGAATTTAAATTGATAGACTGTCGTGGAATGAGCTTTATTTTTGTGTGATCATCTTATAAATATTAGAAATTGGCTCTACATGGCTACCTCAAACGAAGCTGAGTTCTGGGGAAATTATTTTCTTAATGCTTGCATAGCATAGTTTTTAAGAAAAAAATACCACCAACAAAAGAACTTACGATGCTTAAATGTCTTTTATTTCATGTTATTTAATGGTGCTTTTGGCTCACAGCCCTTCACCACTGCCATTTTATTTCCATTTTATCTGGTCCCATTTTCCCCGACCATAAAAACGCTCTGAGCACGACTGGATTCAAAGTTGGGCTGGCCTACAAATGGTCACATCTGTGACTCCTCTCTCTATGAGCAGGGAGGGGAAAGGCAGAATGGAAGCAAAGGAGTCACTTCTGTGTCTGCAGGAATGAACACTGGAAATGCAATTTCAAACAAGAATCCTTTCTGGATGATTTTTCTAGAATGCATCCTCCTCCCCATCATACCTGGTACTATTTTCTCAGTCTCCTAAAGACACTTTGTGTTTAAATTGCTAAATAAAATATTGTGGGGACATTTCTCTTTTGATTTTAGCATGGAATTTTGGCAAATTTGAGAAAATCTGGGATCTTATATAGGCATCTCCCAGGGAAACCCAACAGAAACTCCTGATGGTGCACCCAGGGGCTGAGCTACTGCGCAGCGGATTCCCAGGCACGGACATTGTACCCTACAGGGCCCTCCTGCCTTTTTAATGGCCAGATCCATCTTCCCAGGGTTCTTTGCACCATCTTCATATTATTGGAAGGCTCATCAGATGTTTTTATGAGTAAGACTCAGCCTCCACTACCTTCTTGTACCGTTATAGGCTTCCAGAATATAAATTTCATGTTAGTATCTATGTCCCCTTCTAACCGTATTTCCAGGCTGGTCGAAAGAAGCAAGAATATGGTAGGCAGCCTCTAACATGGCCCACAGTAATTCCTGCCTCCTGATTTCCACTTACTTATGTAATTCCCCCTTTTGCATATGGGCTGGACTTAGTGATTCGCAAATTCAAAGTGGCAGAAGTATTGGAATGTGAGATATCACTTCCAAGATTAGGTTATGAGAGAACTGGCTCCCACACAGGTTGGGCTCTCTCTTGTTCCTTCATGCATGGCTCACCCAGGAGCTAGGGCCTACAGACCAGACACATGTAGTGAGGACCCCATCAAACCACCATGTGAGAGTGCTTAGAAGGAGATTGTATTAGGGGTCTACAGGAACATAGAACCAATATGATGTGTGTGCACATACATATGTATCTACATATGTGCATCATGTGATTTATAAGGACTTAGCTCACATGATCATGGAAGCCAAGAAGGCCCTAGATCTGCTGTTAGCAAGCTGGAGACCCAGGGAAACCAACGGTGTGGTTCTCGTCCCAAGTCCAAAGACCCAAGAACCGAGACATGTGATAATGTTGACTACTAGTCCAAATCTGGCAGACTGACCCAGAGAGAGCCAATGTTTCAGTTCAAGTTTAAAGATAGGATGGGACGCCTGGGTGGCTCAGTTGGTTAAGCGACTGCCTTCGGCTCAGGTCATGATCCCGGAGACCCGGGATCGAGTCCCACATCGGGCTCCCTGCTCGGCGGGAAGCCTGCTTCTCCCTCTCTCACTCCCCCTGCTTGTGTCCCCTCTCTGGCTGTGTTTCTCACTGTCAAATAAATAAAATCTTTAAAAGAAATTTAAAAAAATAAAAAAAAATAAAGACAGGAAAAGACTGCTGAGCCAGCTCAAGGCAGTCAGGCAGGAAGAGTTCCACTTTAATTATGGGAGGGTCAGTCTTTTTATTCTATTTAGGCCTTTAACTGATTGGATGAGGCCCACCACATTAGACTACTCAGTCTACCTATTCAAATGTTAATCTCATCTAAAAACATCTTCACAGGTACATCCAGGGTAATAATTGACCAAGGGGCAACCATTGTGAGCCCCTGGCCCAAACAAGCTGACACACAAAACGAATGACCCCCCAATCCTTGTAGTGTAGTTATTGGCATGATAACGGTCCTAGTCTAGAGCTTGATCACAACCTCCCAAGAGGCTTAGACCATGTTGCAAAAAATTACTTTTTATTTAATGTGTGTCCCAAACATTGAATGGGACTGGTACTAAAAAAAATTATCCATTGTTCATCTGAAATTCCAATTTAACTGGGCACCTTGCTCTTCTATTTCCTAAAGGTGATGACCTAGAACTTGACAGGGAGACACCAGCCAGCTGTGCTCTATTGGCTTTTCCTGACCCACAGAAAACTGGGAGATAACAGATACTCATTTTCAGACACTATGTTTTGGTCTGCTGAGGAGTAATTAATTCAAAGGGGCATTTGTAACAGGAGTAACAGAACAAGGAGGAGTTAAACAGGAACAAGTGTTAGTTGTAGGATACCAGAGTCAGATGTTAGTCGAAATCTGTTGTTTCATGTTGAAAAATGACCCATTCACAGGGCGTGTCATGCACCTGGGAGGAGTATGAGCTGTATATAGCCAAGAATAACTGGGCTTCCATTGTATGAGAGGTAAGGCACATTCTCAGGCCCAGAGGTGGAATAGAGGGCAGTGTTTCTCAAATTTTAATATTATTTGAAACTCACAGTGATCTTACCAAAACACAAATTCTGATTCTGTAGGTCTCGGGTGAGGTCTGAGCATCTGCTTTCCTAACAAGCTCCCAAGTGATGGTGATGCTGTTGGTTCCCAGATGACACCATCAGGGGTAAGGTGGTAGGACATTTCCCTTTACAAAGGGTCCCGGCTGTGTGATAAGCCATATTGGTGGAAGGTATGACTCTTTTTCTTTTAAATTTTATTTATTTATTTGAGAGAGAGAGAGAACAAGCAGGAGGAGGGCAGAAGGAAAGGGAGAAGCAGACTTCTCACTGAGTAGGGAGACAATTGTGGGGCTCAATCTCAGGATTCTTGAGATCATGACCTGAGTTGAAGGAAATGTCCTAACCAACTGAGCCACCCAGATGCCCCAGGTATGATTCTTTAGAGGAAGAATATTCGCTGTCAAACTTCTCATTGTGGACTTCGAGTATCTTAGACTCTTAGGCTCTTGGGTGAAGGAAATGATAACAAATGATCAAGAAGCACTTATTTCCATAATGTCACTCATTTTTTACTTTTACATATTCAAAAGTGATTCTTCTGGGGTTGAAAATCAGAATTTCTGGGGTTGTGTGTACGGTATGAAAAGAAAATAGAAACCATGTCTTCTGTTTTTAATT
The DNA here is from genome assembly GCA_004023965.1 of Spilogale gracilis. Lineage (NCBI taxonomy): Eukaryota > Metazoa > Chordata > Mammalia > Carnivora > Mephitidae > Spilogale > Spilogale gracilis. Next base: position 24,357 of record PITA01009040.1, read on the forward strand.
GTTTTTAGTCACAAACTTTAGCCAGCTTTGGAATCTTAATAGTATTAAAAGAAGGACACTGGCTTCTTATTTTATAATTTAAGACAAATTTTCTTTGTTACAAGAGTGGCATATATATATATATATATGCATTGTAAAAATATTAAGCAAAACAAAAAAATAGATACATCATATGCCCATAAATCAGAGATGAATCTCACTAACATCTTTGTGTAATTGTCAGATCCATTAACAACTGCCACTTTTCCTTGTCAATTAATTTTCACCACATCAAAGATCCACTCCATATTCAAACTTCCCCCAGTTGTCCCAAAAGAGATCAGTAACATGAATTTTAAGAATGATTTTGAGAAATCCTCCAAAGATGACCCGACTCAGTCACTGACCTCGGAAGTCTGTGTGGGGCGGACATCTCAGTGTGTTGGAGGGGAGGGGAGGAGGAAGACTTGAGGACAGCTGCGACGATGGGCCAACCCAGCTCAGCTGAGCCCACAGGCAGGCTTTCCCTCACCACCTGCCCAGCAATCAGACACGTGAATACAGGCAACGGATCCTGATTGGAGAGTTGGGTGGGAAGCAGGGTAACAAGAGGGAGTTCAGCGTATGACAAGAGAAAGTAATTAGCCAAAATGCTCATAACCTTGGGAAGGAAATGTGCATCCACAGCCCAAATGGGCAGTCATGATGCTGTCACAGTGATATGGCATAACTTTTGGTCAAAGATGCAGCAGGGCCAAAATATCCTCTGTGTCCTAAATTCTATTGCAGTTGCCATGACAACACTCTCCTGCATTTGGTCCAGGAAAAGATGACGGAGAGATACAGAGCCTGTGCTTTTATTTCTTGGAAACTAATGAAGGCTGGGGCCCACGGGGAGCACACCTTTGGGCCTGCCACAGGCAGGAATCACGTGGAGAGATTGCCTGGGACCTCAGAAAGGCAGAGGTACTCTCCTGCTGAAAAATAAACCAGCGACTGATTGGACTTTTTCATTCTGGGAGACAGGGAGTGTCAGTCTGAGGGACAAGACACAGTTTCATAATGATTGGGAAGCTAGGTATTTTTGGAAGTGTTCATAGGGGTCCCGCAGTCCAATCAAGTCCCATCACGGGCCTCGTCTTGAGAAGGCAACTTCCCTGCTCCCACTGGGCACTCTTCCTGAGTCTCAGTGAAAGTGTGGAAATCAGTGGAAGTGTGTGAGCCTGGAGCTCTGGGGATCCCGAGGAACTCTCTCTGCAAGGGATCTCGTGTCTCTTGCTTGATTGCAGCGGTGAACACAGGATGGATCTGCAGGTCCCGGGGTGTTAGTATGGGACTGGTGACTCCCCACTTCCTGCATCAGTTCCCACGTTTATTAAATGGGGAGGTTATTGACTACCATAGAGTATTCTGTTGGTGAAGATTCAATCCAATGCTCCACAGAACCATCTAGAATCATCTCGGAATGTAGTTGGTGTTCAGTAAATAATAGCCCCCTTTCTTTGCTTCCTCAGAGTAGAGCCCAGGGCTCAGTCAGCTTTTCTTGCCCCTGAGAAGCTGCCACCATCTGCTTAATCTGCTCTGCTTTTTTCTCCTCTGAAGATCGATTTGAGGGCAGGATAGAGTTTCCCTGGTTCCCTGCTAAAACATACCTCCAGGTAAGATCTAGGACCATGATTTCAAGGATTTTCTAATAATTACAATAAGGGGATAGAAAGAGACTTCCAACCTAATAATTTTTAAAAAGACTTTATTTGACAGAGAGAAACACAGCGAGAGAGGGAACACAAACAGGGGTAGTGAGAGAGGGAGAAGGGAGGCCTCCACCGATCAGGGAGCCTGATGCGGGGCTCGATCCCAGGATCCTGGGATCCTGACCTGAGCCACTCAGGCACCCCCAAAATAGTAAATGTTAGGGCATTTTCATTGGAATGACAAAACCAGCTCCTTAGTCCTAACTGTCTCCTGAAATGGCAAAAGGAAAGAACATTGAACTTTTGCCCCTCGGAAGACTCGCCACGTTTTCTTCCTCCTGGCTTCTTGTCTAGGTCTGGGTGTTACAGAAGCATAAGAAGGTGTCTGCACCCGACACAGATCTGGACTAAAGACACAAATTGCAGAAACAGTAGGCACCCACTTGCTCCAGGACGCGATGTTTAGTCCTGGACCTTCAACATGTATTTCCCAAGGATCCAGCTACGGTAGATCCCGGGGGCTCCAATTCTCCATCACCTCCTGCCTCTGTGCCCTGCTATGGGCCTCCTTACAGATGAAGTGTTCATCTCTGCCCCTTGACTTTGGACTTAGACAAGTGGCCAAAAGGATGTGGTCAGCCATGATGATGTACCTGTTTCAAGCCTAGCTAGGCTTTCCGGGGCCTCATATTTCTCCTTGTCCTCTTGGGCCTTTGTTGTCATTTCGAGAACACATCCCAGCCAGCCCTGGTCCCAGGAAGAGGACAGGATGACAGAAGCTCCAACAAAGCCTAGACCAACTGCTAGTGGTGGAGGGACTCTAATTTTATACCCGGGGCAGTTTCCCCATAGTTCCATGACTGATATAATACTTTGGAAAGAGGTATTAAATTTATTAGAGATGGTAGAATTCTTTACGTTGGAATTACATAGTACATATAGAACTTATAGCTCTCTTATAATTAAAAAAAAAAACCCCACCATTTTAACATGTATTTGAGATTCAAGTCTGCTTTTGAATAGGTACCTGCTATGTTGAAAGAGCAGTATTCGCATGAGCAAATCACAAGTTATTTTGTTTTGCCTACCATGTGATTATACCTGCTCCATGGCTGGTTCTTCTTCGCCTGCCCTGGAGAAACTCCCCAGGAGGCGCTGAGCCTCAGATAACAAACGCGCCTCTGTTGTCTTTAATCTCTCAACTTATCTCATTGTAGTATTCTTGCTGTCTCCAGTTCAAGGTAGGAATCAAACTCTAAACTTCATCTAGAAGCTTCCCAGCCTGACGGAAGAGGCCAGCTTCCGGTAAGAATGTCACAGCGAGGGAGAGAGGAGTGATGAGCTTTATTTCCCTCACTGGCAATTGCCCTACCCCTCCACCCATGACGGAGGGGGTGCGAAGGAGAGAGGTAGAGCCGGGAAGTCTTACTCCACCAGTGGCTTTCTGGTTGTGGGAGACGTCCTTTCATGGAGTCTTGGCAGATACACTTCCGTGGGCCGCCCCCACCTGCAGGCCACTAGCACAGTGATAACCGGTCTCCCCTGCCTCACACCCCCACCCTCCCTCTCAGGCCCCGGTTCTTTCCTTTGGTTCTGTAATAGAGACCACATCAGCCAGCCCAAAATACAGGAGATTTCTGTGGTTGGGGTGGGACTCCATTCTTCAGACTCCAGTGACCACAGATCAATGGCCTCTCATAGCTCAGTTAATTAGGAAAGAGAGAAACACCCACATTCCCCCTCTATGAGGCAGGAGTAAGACCCAGAGCCTAGATCTCTCCAAAGAAATCTTCAACCTAATCTTCAGCTTCCTCTTCTGGGGCCTCTCAACCCCTTTGTAAACCAGGAGTGGGTGGTCAGCTATGGTCCCTAAATCGGTACTTAAATGTCGGCTTAAGAGGCTGAGAACACAGAACACACCTGACTACAGACTATGAGACAGCTGAAACAGGTGGTCGTGGGGCTTCAGCCAAGTCTCAGACAGAATCCCATCACTGCATGTACACACACACACACTTTTTCATCTTCTGAGTAAGGTCAGCAGAAAGGGAGAGTGGGGAAGACCATCATCTCATGATTTACTGAAATATTAAAGAGCAACTATGAACCATGTGTGATAGTCTCCCCACCTCCCCTCTTCCCCCATTCTCTCACGTAACAATCTTTCACAGCCCCGTTAACTTCTGTTGCAATTCCCATACATGATGGAAGATCAATGCTTTCTGAAAGGGAGAAGGTCTCATGCAAGACAGAGAACCAAAAAAATTTAAACAGAGAGAAAGAGAGTGAGAGAGAGATAAAGGGGGCAAGAAGGCAACTTTGCAATCACACTTCAGTCCAGAGCATCCGGACAAGGCAGAACTTTTATTCAGTCACCTCTCCCACCAACTGTACCCTCAGCTGCTACACTGTTCATTACAACTCAGAAAAAAAAAGCATTCCAAGGCTTGAGTGTTTTCTGGAGATGTTAAGGAAGAGTTGGAAAACTCATGTAGCCAGAGACACCAGAGACAACTCTTCCAGATGGCATGTGCTACCAAGACAACTGGGCAATCCCACAGGTGGAAAGCATTTCACTCCCAGAAGACTGTTGAGATAATAATTTTCAATGATTCATTAATAGTTAAAAGCACAGGGCTCTTTTTTAGGCAACTGAAGTGTTTAGCCTTTTCTTCTTTCTGTAAGAAGCACGTTGATGGAGATGAAAATCTTGGTGATAGTGCTCAATGGCGCTGTGGTGGCCTGTCCACTGGCCATGGCCACCATATTGCTTAGCTGGTCCTCCAAGTGGTTGGCCATAGGAAAGAGTAGCCCTGACCTGCATTGAAGAAAAGGCAAGGAGGTGCAGAGAATATGAAAAATATGAACAACAAATCTATGGTGGCAGAGACTTTTTCTCTCCTCATTCAATTTGGTGTTGCTTCTTCTCAAATAAGAATTCTTAGCAAATGGGGAGGAAAGGATGCAGAGACACATACATTATTGGCTTAAAGCACCCAAGGAAAGATAAGGATGAGACACTGAAGTAGGAGGAATTGAAGTGGGAAAGAAAGTCTAGGAAATTATCACCAGTAAAGAGTCTAAATTTTGTAAATAGAAAAAAATAATAAATATTATTTTGAAAGGATATTTGCTGAGCTTTAGCTTCAATGATATTTACCTTGCAATTGTTCATAATTACAACAAATTAGAAACAAAGTGGCCAAAAATATTTTTAAACAGTTAAATTACGGGCATCAAAACAATGGCATGATATGTAGCTATTACAAATTAAACATACAAATATACTTTTTTCAAAAATTCTTACTTTTATTTTTATTAATTTTTATTTTTTCCATAACCCAGCCACCTTATCCCTCCCCCAAACCCCTTCAGCAACCCTCAGTTTGTTTCCTGAGATTAAGAGTCTCTTATGGTTTGTCTCCCTTGCCAGTTTGATCTTGTTTCATTTTCCCTCCCTACCCCCCACAACCCTTCACCCTGCCTCTCAAATTCCTCATATTAGAGAGATCATATGAAAATTGTCTTTCTCTGATTGATTTATTTCATTCAGTATAATACAAATATACTTATTGACAAAGTGGGACATTCATACCATATGGGTAACTTTAAAAATGCAGATTTTAAAACGAACAGGCAATATGATCACAATTCAGTTAGATAAGTCACATATATTCAGTTGTGCAGAAAAATATCTGGAAGGATGTACCCAAATTTGTTACCAGTAGTTACCTTCGAATGATGAAATTCTAAGTAATTTTAATTTTTCATTTTCTTCAAGAATATTTTTACATATTATCCAATAAAAGTTATTGGAACACTTATCAGATAACTATAATGTATAAAATTCGTATAGAAATAGGAAATTTTAAGGAGAGAAAGAAAAGCTGCCAACCTATGAATATGGTGTGCCCGGTAGCCAGAGCCGAGAGCTCACAGGTATCGGCATGACTGGGAGACTACCAGGACAGATGGCACTAGCCTCTCATTTATGACAACACGGAAGTGCAGTTGAAGGTCACTGCAATCTCACAGAAGTAGTTGCCCGAGATATAAGAGGTGGGTCCTGTTCCCAGCTCAATGGATCTCAGACGGTTTCAACGCAAGCCAATCAACATTGATTGGGGCCTTATAATGTGTCAAGTACAGAGTTCAACACTAACATACAAGATGGAGTTGTTATTAGTCCTACATCTGAGTAACCCAAAGCCTCGCCAGGGAGACAAGCGAACAAAGAAAGTGGCGTCAGACTGTGGTACCCTTATAGCAAAGATATGGATAAAATACTATGAAATCACAGTGACAGCGAGGACACATCTTCTTTCAACAGGGGTAGGATCTGGGCATTAGAAAAAAGATCGTTGTTGAGTTGGGCCTCCGAATCCTCACCTTTAAAACGAGGACTTGACTGAAACAACCTCCAGCATCCGCATTGCTCAGAAAGGACTGAGTGACAGGCCATCCTAACAAAAGCCCCAGCTGATGCGCTCTGGAGCACCTCGTCAGTCTGTGTGCAAGACAGGGACTGGACTGCTGAAGCAGTTCCCCTAGGGGGGAAAATCAGATTAAAGCAATCACTTGGGTCAAGGAAAATGTGTCCAGATTCGGCGACAAGGCCAAGAGGATGAGCGCACCCTTCAGTGCCATACAGCACCATTGCTCCTCCCGCCCTAGAGGGGTTATTCAACTCTCTGGGAGACTGTACCTCTGATGACATTTCTATTTACTATTGATTAGAGCCCAGACGCTGTGAAGTTAAATGTTAACTTGTGGACTGGTGTCTGCTAGAAATGCAAATTACTTCTGCTCAGTGGAAGAGATGCCCCAGGTTCAGTTATATTGCCCTGTAGGATAGTAACGAGATTTGCCTCTAACTTATCCACACGTGCACACGGCAGGCGCACACACTCACACACACACGTGCACACATGCACATCTCCACGGGTGTCTTCCCTCATGGACTTCCCAAATGCCGGATCCTTAAATGCCCTTTGCAGCTTTACCATCTTCCTGGTTTCCTTAGTAATGAGTCAATACATTTTGACACTTGTGTCCATTCTATATTTGAATGAGTCATGTCTTTAAATTTTTCAAAATTACCCTTTGGCATATGAAAAATTTTTTTCACCCTCTCTCTTTGAGAATCTATTGCAGAAATTTTGCTCTTTCCATTATTTACTGTGGCTGCTGGCTGCTTTTTTTTGTGTGCGGACTCTGCATCCACCTGCATTTACTTCCTCTTGTACAGAGAGAGGTTTATTAGGGTTTATTCTTGTGACGCCTGCCTTGTGACAATGATCGAGGTGAAGTTAGCAGTCCACACTTACGCTCATTCATAGAGGGGTTCACAACACTCGTGTGTGCACACACACGTGCCCATGCACACTGGTTTGCTAAGTTCCTGTACCTACAATAAAAATTCAAGCACAATAAACAGAACTAAAATGGCAGAGTTGAGACCTCCCTTTCATTATGAAGTGTTTATTAGCTACAGTATCAGTTAAAAAGGATCTAACAATGATGATCAGAAATGTTAATGATTGTTGAGGGTGGATGATAAAAATGTGGGGTTTCATTGAACTATTCATTCCACTTTTACATATTTAAACATTCTTTCATAATTAAATGTTTTAATTTTTCTTTACATTGGCTAAAGGGAAGAAAGAAATTATCAAGAATGTTGTTTGTAAATATAGATTTATGTCCAGGAGGATTAACACTAAATTTCTCTCTAAGTGTTTACTGGGTCTTGGGAGATAAGCTAATGAAAGTATGAAGACTTCAAAATTTTGTGTATTTCATCTTTATATCATCGTATTTAACTTCTGTATTTCTAGGTATGTTTTGTAATATATGCTATATGGCCCTACCGTAGTACAGGGGAATGATTGATAGATAACTACATATATGTGTAACAGGAGTGGAGACCTCAACATTTTTATTGATGGGAGTACACAAGCAAAACTTTGGGTGATCATGATAATTAAAAAATTAAAGAAAAAATGTAAGAGGAAAAAGTGTATAATATGTAAATATGGAGAATACTAATAAAGATCTTAAGACTCAAACAGGGAGGATATAAGGGCTAATGGTATTGGGGAACATCTACAGGGTTAATGCATACACACATTACTTATATACACAAACATTATGCACAAACTTGGTAAAGCTCTTTGAAATCCTTTGGGATGTAAAAATGCATAAAACAATATATTATTAATATTACAATTATGTTGCACGCTTCTGTTTTCTATGTAACGCTGCCAGAAGAGTCTTTTAATGGTCTCATTTTTTATGCAACTTATATCAGTCTCTATTGAAAAGACTTACATTAATCTAAATTATTGAGATGAGTTTTAATTTGGTTGGACAATACCAAAGCTTGGAATGACCAAAGAGTAAAAAAAAAAAATCAGCTCAGCATGTCGAAAAATAAACATTAAGTGACCTGAGACAATGGAGAACATATTTTTCTACTCCCACACACTCGTTCCCTGAATCGGCGGTGTATGGAGGTCCTACAGCAAGACTCTTCAAGTGTGGTGGAAGGGCTAATGTGGGGCTGGAAGATGTTATATTTTTATCTTTCTGTGACAATGGTTATGTATTTGGGGGGGGGGCATGATTGAATAATTTTACTCTGTACTATTAAATAAAAGCCAGGAAAACACCTCACCGCTCTCCCATCAAAAGACAGCAAGATTTGTTGCGTTGATTTCATTGTGGTGGCTTAATTTTTTTTTTAATTAGTTGGCCAATGGAAACAAGTGGATTAAGGGGTTGCTGTGTCCTCTGAATGGTCTGTGGCTCACAAAGGTAGAACCATGGTTGTAGGAACTACATTTTAATGTTGTCACTAGTTTTTGATGAACTCTCTTGGCCTCAGAAGATGAAGATATCACCTTATTAAAAGAGGCCATAGCGCAAAAGACCACAGGCCCCTCACTCTTGGGTGCCTACAGCTTCTGTCCTGACATCCTATGCCTTCTCCTCTTCTGAACCCACCCCTCTTCCCAGCGCTCCCCCTCCTGTAATACACAAACTGAACTGTGCCTCCATCTAGGTCGGGGAGAAATTCCTGTTTCTCAACAAGCCCCATGAGTCCCTAAAATGCCCACCCCTGGGAACCATGTACCCACAGACGGTTTGCTCTGACTTTAGCAGTATCTTATCGGACAGTTCAGGCCTTGAAGTCTCCCACCCACAAAACAGGCTTACTTTCCCACATGGTGAAGCAAGATGTAGAAGTTGGAGAACTTGACCTGCTTGTGAGATCTGCCTGTGCTAACGTCACAATTTCACAAGAACAACTGGTCAGCTCTGAGTGTCAGTTTTCTCTCTGGAAAACAAGGGATGTTCATCATACTCACACCATAGACTCGCTGTGTGGGTTAAATAAACTACTTCTTGTGAGCGGTGCTTATGTCTGTGGTAAGCATTCAGTAAACGGAAGCAGTTCTCACATAACAACAACAAAATCATAGTACAAATGGCCCATTCCAAGGAACCCCCCATATAATTTGAAATTACACAATTGCCTGGTTTTCTATTGCCACCATAGCAAACGATCACAAACTGAGTGGTTTGAAACAATAAAAATTCATTATCTTACAATTCTTTGGGTTTAGAAATCTAACGGGTCTCACTGGCCAAAATCCAAATGTCTACCATGTTTCTTGTTGAAGACTCTAGGGAAGGATTCATTTCTTTGCCTTTTTCAGCTTCTAGAAGCTGCCCACGTTCCTTGGTTCTTAGATCCCTTCCTCCATCGCTAAGCCATCAACAGAGGGTTGAGACTTTCTCCCTGGGCACGACTCTGACCTCTTCTCCTGCCTTCCTCTTCTGCTTTTAAGGATCTTTGCAGTTACATTGGGCTCATCCAAATAGTCCAGGATAATATCCCTATTTTAAGGTCAGGTGATTGGCATTACTTCCAACTGCAAACTTTATTCCCCTTTGTCACGTCATCTAACACATTTGTGAACATTGGTGGGAGGGCATCCTTTAGCCTACAAGACCTTCCTGTCCCCAGAGCAATATAAACAGGTTCATTTTTATCACCACTGAGCTGCCAGAGAGGTGACAGAACAAATAGGAAACTACCAGAAAGTCGAAGGCTTCTCCCCAATAAGGGATGGAAGTCCTCAGGTATCCCTCAGCACAAGAATTACTATCTTTCCACCAAGAGGCAATGAGTACTGCAAAATCTGACGCCAGTACTCATGGGAGGCATCTGCAGAGAAGGTTTGACCCCAGAAGCATCACCGTTCAAGCACTTTATGCATTTCCGCACGGCAAAATCAGACACCAAAATAACTAACATAAAACAGCTATGAGAGATGAAGGCTGCATTTTAAGTCTGAACATTGAGTCACCACGGATTCAAGATGAAGAATGCCCTGGATTCACAGAAGAAGGAGGAAGCAACCAGTGTCATAATTTTACTGTGTGGTTATAACTTTACCGTTGCTTTGGCCAACACAGAATTAACCAGAAAACAAAGAAGAGGAGGAATCAGACCATACCAGGACCAGCAGGGGGGTTCCCCAAGGCCCTGTGAGGAGGGGCTGGTGGTTAACTCCTTATTCCTTGCCCCTAAAAGGAAGTGAAACATACTTGCTGAGGTTTACTTGGGGAGCTGAGCTCCAGGTGTAACTAGATACAATGGAATAGCTACAAAGTCTACTTAAATAAACCCTAGTTGCCATCAATGATTTTTCCCACTATGTACATTTCACATAGAGGTTTGACCCTAGAAATTACTGTGACCGGAATTATCTTTCAAAATCCATTCAACAGATTTGAATTCACCAGGAAATAGACGCAGTGGTGTTCAAAAACCCAGAAGTAAGTTATATTGTTTCTCCCTGCCTTTGGCCACAGGTTCCCTTCCTCTGGGAGGCTGAAGACCAAGATGTAATCTGACTCGAAGTAATTTTTTCAGAGTGAACAACGGAAATATTTTCCCATACTGTTTAATTGGAGGGGTTGATTTTATATTAGCTAAATGTGAGCCTGATATGAGTTTATTATATTCAACAGTTATCAGTTATTTCTTCTGATGTATCTATTTATTGTGTTTCTAGAAGGGTATTCTACCAGATAAATCTGACTAAATTTGGAATCAAGAATCTGATTTAGGATGGGCAGGTTATCTGGAAGCCCTTTTTATAGAATGGAGTCTAATCAAGGCTAATCCCAGTCCTAGGGGTCTACTGCTAAATCTAAATGAGCCAGTGAGAGCAGATGCTCAGAGAGTTGCAAGATCTTTGCAGGAACTAGCTCACTGACCACACATTCCAACTTCCACGTGGTCCAAGCCTGTCTCCAATAACCGTACGATGCTTCTCACTGGTATAGTGATTTTCAGTTTGACAAGCATCTCGCATTCCCAACTTCCAAAATAAACATTTTCTTGGTGTATCAGTACATTCGGAAAACGAATCCCTCCTCATTTCACTCCCTTTATGCCAAGAGTAACAAATACAGAAGGAACTGAGGTTTGGGTTTCGGGGGTTGTGCCACTGGGAAGGGGCAAAAAGGTTTCTGAGCACCAACTCAAGGTATCTGGCTGCCAATAAGTTAACTTCAGCATCTTTTATAACTGCCTTGTGTTTTCTAACTTCAGGAAAGGGGACTTGAAGCCCAATCTGGAAAAATGCTTTCTTCCTGAAGCTCCTAACCCCTCCCACAACCATTACTAAGTCCGAGGAATAAGACAAGAGATTTTTCTGTTTGTCACAAGCCTTGCTTTTTGCTTCTGTGAATTAACAAAAGAAGTAATACTTTTTTTTTTAAAGATTTTATTTATTTGACAGCGAGAAACACAGCCAGAGAGGGAACACAAGCAGCGGGAGTGAGAAAGGGAGAAGCAGGCTTCCCGCTGAGCAGGGAGCCCGATGTGGGGCTCAATCCCGGGTCTCCGGGATCATGCCCTGAGCCGAAGGCAGTCGCTTAACCAACTGAGCCACCCAGGCGCCCCAAAGAAGTAATACTTTTAGAAAGATAGTAATATTTCTGGTGTCAATGCTACAGTTCAAGGAATTGTCTTCAGGATACAAAAATACCTGAGTTGGACAGGGGCAAAGCCTCTCCCAGAGGCAGGAAAACAAGAGTTTGTTGTTCTTTTCTGCCAAGTCATAAATTAAGAAGGAGGTAATCCTGCCATTTCAATTTGTGTCAGTCTGAAGGTCAAGCAGAAGCACATAGTAAATTCTGTTTCTGGCCCAGTCGGATTGCAAATCCAACTGACTCCCCCCCGACTTTGCTTGGATCCCAACCACTGGGGAAAGTCCTCCCCAGCCGTTAGAAGACTATTTTCATGGGTGGAAGGTTTGCCTCTGCTCAACGGGAGGCAACTCTTGTGGTTATTTATTCTATCCAAAATTCTGGATCTATTTCTACATTCTCAACTATTTAATCCCAAAAAGGTTGTTCAAATTCTCCCTGCGGCATCTCGCGTAAAGCAGCTATCACCCCCATGGGAACATATCATGAAACCCTTGGAGCATGAGGCAAAGCCAGTTTTATCTCATTGCAACACATCGGGGCAGAAAAAAAATGCCACACTGCACGTGAACAGACTCACCCACAATAGGGGACATAGCTATCTAAATGTTTCATCTCCGACTTGCACGGTCCGGCTTAATTGCAACCATATTGAGAGACAGGACAATGATGGAAAGGAACAATAACATTTCATCATTGTCAGATGGTCCCAACATTACATTAGATGTTCTTCAAAGGCACTAAGCCACAATCAGAAAAAAAAAAATTGTAAGCGCTAGGATGGTGATGAAAAAGGAGAGCATCACAGATGTCATTTCTTGCTCCGCTGCCCCTTACCTGCCAGGGCACCATCCTCCAGCTGCGGTGAGCAACGCCCCGCCCTGCTCCTGAGGAGCCTCTCTTGAGGAAACTTCACTGTGAACATACTACTGAGAAGCTTCTGGTCCACCCTGGAAGGATGCTCTCCCTCAGACACTCCTTGGACATCTCAGAGCCTTCCAGGATGTAGGTTCTTTGGAGAGCCTGGCCCTGCTTCTGGATCTCCAGTCTCAAGCCAGTCAGGAATAGAGCTTTGAAAGATCTTAAGCTAACATTGCCAGGAACTCTCCCACCGGGAAATTCTGGAGCAAGAGATCAGTGAGGATTAATTATCATGCAGGGGGACGTTCCCTGGGCACCTGGATACTCTGGGAAGTAAAGACTTTGCCTGCACTTTGGGTACAGTTCATGGAGGCCCCGTCGACTAAGTAGCCGCACCGCTACATTACAGCTGGCACGATGATATAGAATCAAGAAAGACCAGCCTTCTCCACGCAGACACTCACAGAGTCCCAGTCAGGCAAGGCTACACCGTACACCAGGGGCCTCGAGGGAATCAGCATCTCTTCTTCCTACTTCCTTCTGGGGTGGCTCTTCTGCAACACCCTCGGGGAAGGACTGGGCTTGGAGTTGGAGTTTAAGCCCCTCAACTTGGGAAGGGCGTGGCTATTACATGAACTTCTCCTCATTTCCTTGATATTTGGAGTCAGACAAAACCTGCTAAGCCATGTTTGAAACTTCTAAGAACCAGAGCAAATATACAGAGGTAAATATTCAGTGATTTAACCTGACTGAGAAAACATTAATAGTTTAAAAGAAATCACAGTCTGAATTTTAACTACTAGAAACTGATTTTTTTCCCATGCCATATTTCTAAAAACAGTCATCTGAAACTCAGACCACAGAGGAAATATGATATGACATATCACCTTCTCAAAACTACCATCCCAGGCCAATAGGGAACTTCTTTTGAATTGGACCAGAGAGCCATTTTCCCATAGGAAGGGTGCAGTTTTCAGCCTTGATCCTTTATCTCTAAAGGAAATTTAAGACCTAATTCTAGCACTTATCGATGAGAAATTCTACTACTGAAATAAGCCCCAGAATTCTTGACACAGATTAAAAGCAGAAATGAGATTAGTGTGGACAGCAGACTTGGGAGCTATGAGGTGAGAGAATGCCTCTAAACTGAACTTGGTGATTGCAGGTTAGGAGCTCCTTATCCCATTTCTCTTCCTATGACTTCACCGTCAGTTACCACCACGAGCTGGACTTAGGCCATCTTGCTCATCCTTTTCCCCATTGTTTGTTTCCCTCCTCCATCTTAATAACATGAACGTCCTCCCTCATGACCGGGGGCTGCATGGATTTGGAGGGCCCTTGGCAGGGCGTGGGTGATCATACAAGATGAAAAGTCAAGACCAACAGATCAATATAATCATTTTGTCCATATAACCGGACTCTCCCATGTCTAAGTTTAGAATGTAAGGAACATCCCCAGCTTGATAACACCTCCTACCTGAATTTTCAGGAGATCTAATCCTCAAAAATATTTCCCCTCTATATCTCTGTTAGATGCAAGATTTGGGCAGTGTCCAACAAGCCCATGCTGGTTGCTTTATCCTCACGACTGAGGTCAGAGCTTAGACACGTCCCCACAGGAGGAACTCCATCGAAACATCTGGAGGTTAGCTGCTTCGGCTCTTTGGTTACATGAATATTACCGTACGGATACCCACACTGCAGTTTTCCCCTTTGGATGGCCAAGTGGGTAAGGCCGAGTGGGTAACATCAGCCCAATGTTGGACACCCCCTCATCTGCTTCCCCTGAGTCTGGGTGTATCCGTTATCTATTGCAGTGTCCCTGATTCCCCACAATTCAGTAGCTTAGAACAGCCCTTTGTTTCTTCCTAAAAGTACACGGGTTGGCTGTGTGGCCTGTGCCAGACTGGGCCAGAGTCCACCCACCTTGGCGGTCTTGCTTATATGCCTACAGTCACCAGGTGAGTCATCTGGGGGCTGTTGACCTGGGACAACCTCACTGTTGACTCTCTGATGCTGGAGTGACAGTGGTGACTGAGTCACATGTCCCAGGTCCCTCAATAGGCTAGCCTAAGCTTGTTCGTATGCCTGTGGCAGGATTCCAAATGAAAGTTTTAGGGTAGTTCCTTGTGTATCGATCAAACAGAGAGATCTACACCTATATCTCCAGCCATATTAAGGAAAATAAACAAAATTCTTTTCCCTTGTCAATACCTTTCTTCTCTGATGCCATCTTCCAAATCTAGCAGATTTAATGATAAGGTAAGGAATAGAAGCTCTTGGCACATTTTCCCTTCTCATCTCCCTCTCAGATCACAAAGCCATAGAGGTTTGCTTTCTCTTGAAGCCTCCTGAGGTTTAAGCTTGCAGCTGGGACACAGTCCTTTTGGCTACACTCAGGGGGAAGGGGACACACCCCACTGCGGGAAGCGCTGTCGGCCACCTGACAATGGGCAGGCACATAAAGAAGAGGCAGACTTATCTTTGCATCGGGCATCCAGAATTTCTCAAGACCAGAAGAAACCTCTTTCCTGAGACCTGACCCCATTTGTCACCCCAGGAATAAGTAAGATTTCATTCAAGGAAACCTTATCATCTTATACCTAAGGGTTAAAGCAAATACCAGTAACCTTCAGGAAACAAAATGGTGAACCATAATGAAGATGTGTTCTCTTATGGTGCCGAGCCCTTCAGGGCACCATATTAGCCACATCATCATCTGGGCCCTGTGCTTTGTTATGTTTTCATGGGTGGCTGAGGTCACCATGACTTGTGGAAGAAGGGGCAATCATTCCCCTAAACCTCTTTCCACTTCCAGCTTAGATAATTTCTGGGAAAAGAGAGTGGCATGACCATGTTGAAGGAAAGGAGAAAGGACATTCAAGATCTGCTTCCTGTTCATCTAACTCCAATCCCAAACCACCCTCTGGTGCATAGTTGTGTCCTGACTCTTCTCAGACTCTGAGCAGTGAACCATCACCACCCTCTGCATCACTCACCCTTCCCTGGGAACTAGAGCTGCTACGAGTGTGCCCATTCTCCTATGTGCAGGCTTCCGAAGGGATGTGGGAGGGTAAGAGGCTCCCCTCCACACGTGTTGGTGAGATGTGAACTGAATGAGCATTTGAATTTCTAGTATCAAGGATGCTGTGGTCTTCTGAGCCATCTTCATTTCAGACATTCCCATTGTAACCTAGATATGTCTTCTAAATGTCTGAGTATTGTTCCAAATGCAATTGTATTTAGACTTATTTTTTTCTATTTTAAGTCAGAAGATCCAATAGCTTTGTCTCATTCATTTCTTCATTCTAGGAGTTAGGGGTCCAATGGTTTTCTTTGGCTGATGACTTAATGCCAATGGCATCAGATAACTGCTCTAAAGAAAAAGAAAGTAATTAAAAGAACAGATTGTGAGAGAGGGAGGTTCATAGCTAGGGTGCTTGGAGAAGCTTCTCTGAGGAAGTACCATTTGAACAAAGACCTAAAGGAAGTGAGAGCACAAGTCTTGTGATTAATTCTCTGGGGATGAGAATTCGAGGAGGAGGGGGGGCGCCTGGGTGGCTCAGTTGGTTAAGAGACTGCCTTCAGCTCAGGTCATGATCCTGGAGACCCAGGATCAAGTCCCACATTGGGCTCCCTGCTCAGCGGGAAGCCTGCTTCTCCCTCTCTCACTCCCTCTGCTTGTGTTCCCTCTCTGGCTGTGTTTCTCTCTGTCAAATAAATAAAATCTTAAAAAAAAAAAAAAAAAAGAGAATTCGAGGAGGAGGAAATGTCTCCCTGTTGTTTAGACCGGCAGAATTACTCAGGAAGAAAAAAATATTTCTTGTAGCCCATATTTCTTCTGCTCTTCAAACATTCCATGATAGTTAAAATTTTATGAAAACTTCCTGAGGTTTATACTTTTGCTAATAAAACATTGACAAAAATGTGACAAGGCCAGAAAATGTGGGAGGCATGAGGGAAGGGCTTGCTACCCCAGCACATTCTAAATATTTCCCAGCCAGTGTAGACAAGATTCTACTTATAGTCCTGCATAGATAAATGTGTCTGAAAATTCATTCTAAAAAAAAGGAAGAATCAAAACCATATTTGTACCCTCCCTCCACAGCTGTAATCCATGGGGATCTAGGATAATGGGGTGGAGGGGCAATGCCAGAGACTAATTTCAACAATTAAGGCCCTTCCTAAACACCTGCCCAAGGAGAGACTGAAACAGGGCAGGAGAGGAGGGAGGAAGCCCCTGGATGTAGAGCCAACCTTCCTATGAGTTCCCACCTCCATGCCCAGCTGGCTCAAGAGCAAGGCCATTAGCACCACCTGCAGAGAGATGAGAGCCATGGAGAATTCCAGAAGGCCCTGGTGGAATGAATTTAAGCAAATAACCTCATATGGTGCCCAAAGCTGAGGAGATGGAATGGGAAATTTTCAGAGCTGGCCCCCCCTAGACACTTTCAAGCCCATGGGAGAGGGTAGGCTGACAGCATCAAGGAACCAAGGAATTCCAACGGGCACTTGGGTGGCACACTTGTTCCGTTTTCCCTTTCTCTCACCTTTCCATCATGCTTGTCCACTGCTCTCTTTCCCTTTCTTCTCCTTCACCTTTTTCTTGTCTATCACCTATAAATTGCTTCTCTTTCTGACCACTTCAGCCTCCTTTCTCCCCTTTGTATTTAGAAAGTAAATGTTGTTGGAGCACCCGGTGGCTCATCGGTTAAGCGTGTGCCTTTGGCACAGGTCATGATCCCAAGGTCCCGGGGTGGAACCTCACATAGGGCTCCCTGCTCAGTGGGGAGTCTGCTTCTGCCCCTCCCCCATTCACTCTGTCTTAAATAAATACAATCTTAAAAGAAGAAAGAAAGAAAGACTGAACGTGGGACGTCTGTGTGGCTCAGTCGTTAAGCGTCTGCCTTTAGCTCAGGTCATGATCCCAGGGTCCTGGGATAGAGCACTGCACTGGGCTCCCTGCTCAGCGGGGAGCCTACTTCTCCCTCTCTCTGCCTCTGCCCCTCCCCCAGCGTGTGTGCACTCAATCAAATAAATAAATAAATAATCTTTAGAAAGGAAATGTTGTAAGAAAAAATTCATAGTTACACAGAAATTCCAATGAATGAAATGATGTTTTACCATCGCGATAGTGCTTTTTTCCTACTCTAAATCTGAGGTGGCGATGGCACCCTCATCTTACCCTGGTGGCACCTTCCATCAGAATGGGTCTCTGAAGCACAGCATGACATTATATCCATCATATAGAAAGTACCACAATGTGTTTCCAGTCATACGAGCCCTCCTGGGAAAACGTGATTAGGAAGCCATTCAGTAGAAGCCAAAAAATGTCCTACACATGCCAGCATGCTCTGCAGGGTCATCTCTAAGGACAAAAAGTAGAAAACTATGAAAGTGTCCAACATTACTGGAATGCTAAAGCAAACTCTGTTTAAATAACTCAATGGAATACTATGTGCTCATTTAAAAACTAATTATAACATGACATGCAAGCATGGCAAACTGTGTCATGTGAAAAGAACAGAACACAGAATTCTATTATCCTCTTAGTACAATTATGTGATGTGAGATTGGAAAAGAATACACAAAAATATGACTAGCTTTCCTTTCTTACATCACAGTGGTGAAAATACAGACTTAAAAAAAATCTTTTCATGTTGGTATACTGTTTTTACTAATAAACGTGTAAATAATGTCAATGAAAGATATGATGGAAACTTTATTAGGAAGTCCAACATGAAGCAAATCGTAATTCCCCACTAGTAAGCCCACAAGATTTTTCTTTTATGATATGTTTCCCCATCCTTCTCATATCACCTCTGCCCAGATCAACTCAAAGGTAGGAAACATTCTTTATTTGACTCCACCCATCCTGTTTTCTGTTGGGCACACCTGTTACATATGTTCCACATCGCAGTCCTACATTATCCAGACAAGTTTATACCTCATCACATCCTAAAAGCACTTGCTACAACAGGGTCACCTTCCTCTCTTCCATCAGCCACCTCTCTCATGTGCTAAGTCCCACCTCCGTCTCTTCCTATAAGCAGCTGGAATACCATCTCTCTTCTCCTTCATCTCCAAATCCTGCCCACCCTCTGAGCCCATTACACCTCTCCTGACCTTCCCCGCCCTCCGTGACCTCTTCAGATTCATCCAGCAACAATCATCTTTACCATATGGTCATATGGCCTAGGTTATGAACTTGTCACCACATATTCTTATCTGTCCAGCTTTACTATGAAACCCTTGAAGGTTGGACTGGTGTCTACTCTTGATCTTCAGGCAAAGCTCACAACGACCGCACAGAGTTACGAAGTGATACCATTTACTAAGTGATCAATAATGGAGCACAGCTAAGGGACATATGAGAACCGAAGAATAGATTGCCATACCCATTCTACTTCTCAGCTACCTGTCAGACATACTCAAGCGCCCCAAACCGATCCTCATTAACTATTGCAAAATGCACGTGGACATCCATAAACATGAAGCCATCTGCAGCTCATTTTTCAAAACCGTTTAACCAACACAGATGAATATGTATCACTGATGCTATCATACTGATTTTTATGATGTTCTAAAGTGGATTAAAAGCTATAGGCAATATTATTAATGACCTAATTTATCAGTGGAGTAAATTTGTAGACTTAATGTTGCAGATATAAAGATCAACATGAAAAGTTTCTTGAAAATAGATGTTTTGAGTATTTTTATCTGACATATTAAACCATGAAAAGATATGAGTTAGAATTGCTTTAATAGAATACTTAAGCATGCATATTAAATGAATCATATTTGTGACTTTTCAAAAAGCAGACTATTACATATTCCTAAATGGGAAATTTATGCTGTAGAATTAATATTATATGTTACAGACTCATAAATCACTGACTATATTAAAGGCAGAATAATCTGGTAAGAGAAATTGAGCTATAGAGTTAGGAAGATCAGGATTCAGAATTCTGTCTTCTATGTGACCTTGAGAAAGTTACTTACACCTGCCTATGCTTCCCATTCTTCATTGGAAAATGCCCCGAGATTGCCACCTTCACAAGATCACTTTGAAGATTAAATGGTATTACATACGCAAAGCACTTAGCACAGGTCCTACTACTCGGAAAGCAGTCAATAAAAGGTATGTCTTATTAGTGGCCTTATTATTTTTTAATTACTATCATTTTATCATAAAGGAATGCCATCACAAAATTATTATTCGTAGCATGTCAAACCTGTATCAAAGTCAATATGAAGCTTCAGAACATTTCCAGTTGGACAGAGCAAAGGCAATTTTTACAGCCCTCTTGATACAATGAATCTCAGCTAATGTCCCCCCATGCAACCAACACAACTCTATCAATAGCAAAGAGCCTTAATGGGGTAACGTTGCTGCAAGGAAACATCTTTTCAAGAAATCATAAATATTATTGATCTATTTTTCTTTCTCTTCCTCGAGAAAGCTAGCTGGAAGCATGGTTGATCCTAATGGACCAGTGGGGAAGGAGAGGGAGTAGTTTCCTCTGAATCAGTCGGAGGTTTGTCTTAATTCAACACCCGCAACTAAAGCTTTACCTCCCTTGCACAGAAAACCTTTTAAATGGTCGGGCTGGGCCCCTGAACACAGTCTATTACATTGGTCCTCAATACACCACCTGGAAAAATATTCAGCTTTAATTAAGCTTGACAGTCTCCAAATAGGATGTTGTTTAAGCAGCAAAGATTGAGTTTGTTTTCAATATGAGAGAAAATGACAATTAGGTGGAAAAAGAAACAGTTCAAGAATGCAGCCTCCCATGTGTGATGTTTTGGAGGAACTCATGAGAAAGAGAGACAGTGGAGAAATGTTTATCCAAAGTCCTCTTGGAAGTACAGAAATCCTCTCTGAACCAAAGAAATCATGAGGGTAGAAGGAAATGTTGTAGAACATTCTATACAACTGTAAAAACAATGATGACTTTGTAATTGCACTCAGTAGAGCAATTTTTAATCTTTTAATTTTCAAAGTACTGCTTTGTATCCCATTTTACCACAAACACACAAGAAAAATATCTAGAAAGCCTTGAGAGACCCCACAGTGACCACACGTAATGGCTACCTCCCTGACTCTCTGGACCCCTCAGGACTTGATGCTGCGGTCCCCGCTGGTGCTCATTTCCTCCTAGAGATGGAGATGTTCCCCATCTGCTCAGACCTCTGTCATCCTGCTCTTGCCTCCTAAATGCGCAGTTTCCCTCTACATGCCAGCCTCCCTACCCTGTTCCTTGAGGAACGCATCCAGCCCTGCTCCAGCCATCAGTGCTGTGGAGAAGATTCCCGGAGCCACACGTCCAGCCCTATATTCTCACAGAGCATCAAGTCCAGAGTCTGAGATGGCTTTGTGGAGAAGGTAAGATATGAGCTGGCTTTGAAGGCTGGAGGATTCCAGTAGTTGAGAAAGGAGAATTCGAGGTGAAAATTGACCATGGGCAGAGAGCAGAGACACATAACAAACAATGTCTGGACCACAACTAAGGTTTCTGAGAGATTCTTACCCTTTCTAAAAAGACTTTCAGGAAAAGGATTTTTCCATCTTCTAGGGCCTTCTGTTATCTAAATATTTGGGAACCTTCTAATTACTTACCATCCAAAGTTGAAAAATAAGTCAAAGGACACATAAACCCTTCCACACCCTTAACTCTCATGACATCAAAAAGAGTGTCACTGCTCCCTAGGGTCCCCATTTCCAGAAGTCTCACTTCCCAGATATAACCCCCACTGATGAACGTCACTATAAATGCCCCCAGGCATAGGGGGTCTCATGGGATGTGTCCTAGCTTTCAATTCTGAAGCAGTGGTTGGATCCTGCTGAATTCAGTTGCTGGTTTTTCAGATTTTTCCTGCAAAGAAAGAGCACTTCACTGCTTTGAGAAGGTGATGTCTTGGCTTCCTCTTTTCACACACACACACACACACACTACACACACAAAATCCATGGCAGTGAAAGGGAATCTGAGTGAACTGTCCGACATAGCTCTCGCTATTTCCCAAGAGCTGTCCATGGCTTATCATACAGTCTTCAGTGCAGTGCTTTTTAACATGCTAGAAAGAAAAGCCACATTATATATCTGATTAACTCCTCATTCCATTGCATGACACAAAGCATGGAAAGTAGTTTCCTGAAACAGAAAATAACAACTGGGTGAATTCTCCCACTGGGTTCAAAACTAGAAAAAAAAATCCAACTGTCCTAACCCATGCCTTTTGCAAAAATAATTCATCTCCAAGGAGAGATGTCATTTAATACATATGTTGCAGCATGTGAGAAGAAGTATAACACTATATAATATGCCCATAGGCAAAATTAGGAAAGTCATCACTTTTGGCAACTTTTAACTATTGAGTGTATTTCAAGGTTGATGGTTTAGATCAGAATATTTGCTCTTGATCTCCCCATGAGCCTACTTTTCTTTCTCTTCCTCATATGAGATTATGTTAAATATACTTTAATCTACTCCTTGCTGTAGCCATAACTATTTCACTCCATGAAATACACTTTCAAGGCATTTATATATATTTCATGGTCAAAGAATAGAACACAAACACTATTTGGCTACCCAAAACACTATGTTCTCTAATTTTCTTTGGATTAAATATAGTGTGCACATCATAAATAAATTTCTAAATCCCATATTTCCACTTGCCTTTACAACATCTTTTTTTGCCAAAGATGTTTTAATGCCCACAAAAAATATATAATCCACATGCTAGTTGCAGGCTATAAAAGTAACACAACTACAGGCATCTGCTTTAGATTATGATGGCAATAGTTCCAAAACTAACTAGGAAATTAGATAAAATAGACAACATTTACTTGAAGGTATTAGAAAGCTGCTAAGGTAACCAGAGCTTGAGTGCACAAGAACCAAGAGAGAAGGGAAAAGTAAGGAGCTGAGCTGACCTTCTGTGTGCTGATTTTCCCTTCAGGACATCTGATGAGTCTTGTCTTTATGAGGAGTTAGAATCCAAGAAACTGGGCAGAAAGCTACGGCTAACAGATAAGGAAGCCATTAGAACGTTTGGAAATCTCACCAGGTAAAGAAAAAAACTAGGGTTTGATGCTGCCTGGTAAGTGGTATTAGAGTGACCAAGAATCTAGAAAGAAAGGAACATAGGGACAAATGATGAGTATCTCAAACTGCTAAGAACAAAACCCTGAAAAATCCATCAGAAAACTACTGAAGACATAACAGAGATTCAACAATCTGATATGCTGATTAGATCAGGAGCAACCCCCCAAGAAAGTAGGCAGCAGTAAACATCCCAGACTTTCATCCCTAAGAGGAGGGATGAAGAAGAAGTTGGATGGAGCCTTACCAAACCCAAAATGCTGCCTTGGGTCAGCACTGTGTCAAGCTGTCTTCCAAAAGGGATGGTGAACCCTCTCTAGAAGGAGTTAACATTACCCTGCATCCCCACAGTTTCTATGTACAATGCCTGGCATTCAATCAAAAACCACCAGGCATACCAAAAAATAGAAACAAGAGGATAAAAACCGACAATAGAAACAAATGCACACATGACCCAGTTATTGGAGCTATTAAGACACAGATTTTAAAAAGACTATGATCAACATGTTTCTAAGAATATAGGAGAGTATGAAAATTTCACCAGAGAACTGTAATATACTTTGAAAAGCATCAAGTAGAAATTCTGGAACTAAAGAACTATAGGTAGCTGAAACTGAGAACTCGCTGGATAGGTTTCACAGTAGACTGGCTACAACAAGACAACTGAGGAGCTGAAAGATGGTATGAAACATCCAGACTGAATCGCAGAGAGCAAAACACACGGAAAATACAGAAAAGATCACTAGCAAAATATGGCAAACTTTGAAAAGTTCTGACACATCTGTAACTGAGTCCTAGAATGGAGTGCTCCAGTGGGACAGAAAACGCTGAGAATGTTCCAGAACTTCTGAAACATAGCCAACAGTTCACGGACCAGAATGAATATGAGAAAACCAAAACTAGGCACGTTGGAGTTAAACTGACATAAAACAAAGGCAAAGAGAAAAATGAGAAAAGGAGAGAGAGGAAAAAAAGACACATTACCTTTTTTGAAGGTAATAAGGTAATAAAGCAGCTGGTTGAGTTTTTAGTAGAAAAATATGGAAGCCAGAGGATGATGGAATACTGCCTTTGCAGCATTAACAGAAATAACTGCCAATCGAGGTGCCTGTTCACAGCGACCTTTGAAATGAAGATGGAATAAGATAGATTTCAGACAAAGTTGAGAGTATTAATCACCAGTAGACTTGCACTACATCAAAAACTAATGATGGACTGTAAGGTGACTAATGTAACATACATACATACATACATACATACATTCATAAATGTTTTACTTATTTTTTTAAAAAAGACCTGCATTAAAGACAAAAAAGGGAATTCTTCTGGCAACAGGAAAAATGATCCCAGATGGAAACAAGGACATAGTACAAGAATATAAGGAGCATCAGAAAAGGTGAAAATTTAGGAAAATAAAAATGATTACTGACAGGAAAAACACTTGAATGTTTTGTGGAAACATACATGCATATTATATTATAGAATGTGTATATATTATATATAATATGTATATTACATAACATGTACATAACAGTGCACATATTGTTTATAATATATACAAAAGATTGGTATATAATACAAAATTTATATAGAATATAAATAGTGTCATTTTCTGTGACAATAATAATGCAAAAGGGGGAGAAAATGAAGCTAAAGTATTAGAAGTCTCTAACAACATTTAGGAAAAGCAACATGACACTAAATCAAGGATGAATTTTTGTAATCTCTAGGATAACCACTAAATAACAGTAAAAGCATGTATAATTAAAAAGTTAATGGAGAGGGAAAAAAGAACAAACGGAAAACTGAAGCCAGTATAAAGTTGATACCAAAATCTGATAAGATTATTACAAGAAAGGAAAGTTATGAACAGTTTTTCCCATGAACATAAATGCAAAAAGGCTTAACAAAATGTATCCAGCAAGCATATAAAAGGCAAAATACATCATAGCTAAATGAGTTTTGTCCAGGAATGTTATGACAGTTAATGTTCAAAAAAAAATCACACAATGCAATTGTCACATTAACAGAAACTGAGAAAAAGTCAGATATCATCTCATAGATGTAAAAAGCACATTTGAAAACAATTTAACACTTAGTCATGATTTAAAACAAACAATTGGAAAATAGAAATAAAATGAAACTTCCTAATCTCAACAAAAATATCTATGGGTAAAACGGGCATGTGATACTTGGTAGTGAAATATTAAAGGCTTTCCTTCTGTGATTGGGAATGAGACGAGGATGTCAGCTACTACCACTTCCATCCCACCTTGTGCTGACAGATCTAGCAAGAAAAATAAATAAAAGGCATATGGTATTGAAAGAGAGAAGTAAAACTATCATGATTTTCAGATGATATGATTATAGATGTAAGGGAAAAAAGAATCTACAGTGAATTTAGGGCACTTATGAAGTTTATTGGATACCAGGTCACTAGACAAAAATCAGCTGTGGAATGTAAATTAAAATCACCATGAAATACTGCTACATACCCATCAGAATTGCTGAAATGGACAGAAATGAGTATGCAAAATGCTGGCATTTATATGAAGCAGCAGGCATTTTTATATACTGTTGTGGGGCTGTAACTTTGTACAACTACTTTGCAAAACTGCTTAGTAGTATCCGAAGAAGCTGAATATCTTTGGACCCAATGAATCAGCAATCCTACCCCTAAATATATACACAACAGGAATGCACACATGTGCATCCTTCTTCTCCAACCCCCCACAAAAACTTGTATACCAAACCTCCTACAAGCATCACTTGCAATAGCTAAAATCCGCAAACAGCCTCTTTGTCTATAAACAGCGGCACAAATAAATACATGATGGGGCATTGATACAATGGACCGCTATACCGCTATGCAAATAAAACGCCCAATTCCACCCAGACTAATGCCACCAAGAAAAGTTGAATAAAAGGAGCCACACACAGAAAGCACATATTCTGTTATTTCATTTCTTTAAAGTTCAAGAAAGGGGCAAAACAAATCTATGTGATGAAAGTCAGAATAGTGATGACGTATGTGGTGTGATTTCAGGGAGACCTCACAAGGGAGGTTTCTTGGGTGCTGGTTAGATGGATACGTTCTCCTTGCAAAAATGTATCGAGCTGTATGCTTACCATCTGTGCATTTGCATGGATGAGGGCCATCCATCAATAACACTTTATAAACTACATCAGTAAAAATAACTATTCTTTTAGTGAATGTCTTCTAGGTACAAGACCGTCTGCTAAGATTTTTGGGAAAATGCAAGATGTTTCAAATGGAAGGAGTTATAAGATAAGTGGTTGGGAGAGCATACAGGCATGAAAAATATGACTTAGAACATAGAAACAGAAGAGAAGTGAGGGACATCTGAAATTAGAGGAGCAATGACCACATAGGCCTGAGGCCTCAGGACACATGTAGGTGGATTTTGCCCCTCAGTCCACTGGGGGTCTTCCTTCCCCAATGCTGGTTGGGATGCCGTGTTCTGGAAAAACGATGATGATGAAGAGT
This sequence comes from Spilogale gracilis, assembly GCA_004023965.1. Taxonomy (NCBI): domain Eukaryota; kingdom Metazoa; phylum Chordata; class Mammalia; order Carnivora; family Mephitidae; genus Spilogale; species Spilogale gracilis. Next base: position 50,516 of record PITA01009040.1, read on the forward strand.
CAGGATACAGAAACCAGACTGACTGGATCCAAATCCTGACTCCACCTCTCACAAGGAGCAAGCCCTGGGCAAGTTAGTTACTGCTTGGAAACAGGACAAGACAGTACTGGTTGGCCGTAGCTTCTAGCCCAGCTGGGAGGGTTAAATAACACGATATCAGCTCCATCAAAGCACTGGGCACACACGAAGTTCTTCAGAAATGTCAGTTGCTGTTCACTAGTCCCAGGGTTATAATCTGGGGAGAAGGGAGTGGTAGATGAGGGTCTCCTCAAGAAGCTCACACACAAGGGGAGACTGAACAAATAGCTACTTCCACCTGTCACCGCCAGGCTCTAGGCATGGAAGAGGAACCCGCTCTTCCTGGTTATCTCAATCAGAGGAGGTGACATTTGAGGGTCAAAGACGCAGAGAAGCTTGCCGTGCCAGGAAAAAGCTGTGGCAAAGGAGAGATATCCGCTGGGGAGGAGAAAAGTAGTCAAGAAGGTGCATCTAAAGAGAAGGAAAAACATGCACCAGACAGTAAAGCCATAAGGACTGAACTGTATTTGGAAAACAACAACATGATTCAGTGTTAAATAGAAATTAATTTAACACCAAAACGGATAAAAACCAACTGGCATATTAACAAATATATAGAACATTTCAAAGCCAAGCAATAAATATTTTTAAATATCTCTTGGTTTAAACGTTCTTGTCTTGTCAACATTAGCCATCCGTTAGCTGCCCAAAGGGACAAAAGAACGCCCCCCGTGAATTGTCGATAGCATTATGCGGACAGTGGGCGTGCTCCAAGATAGAGAAGACTCTCTGGAGTTCGATTTTAAGGGCTCAATCCAGGTGTTTCATTATTGTGACATAGGGAACAGGTCAGGATGTAGAAGCCAATTGTGAATTACATGAAATGTGGCCAACGAGACACAACCTTCATGCTGTGAAGATCAGGAAGATACTCAGAGACTGAGGAAGAAAACAAACATGATCTGTTAATCATTAGAAGCAAAGGGCTTCTCTGAAGCCACGCATGGACACAGCATCTCAGTCACCACCGACTCCCAGATCCATCAAGTGTGAACATCTGGGTTGACTTTCCTGCCTCAGGACCCTTGCTACACCCAGGACCTGGAGCCAAGGTGATGAGTCACACACAGAGTCGTGGGATTTAGTTAGCATTGATGCTGTGCTCTGAGAGGGAAACCCGGTCTCTGGGGCTGCCTCTTAGAGAGTCTAATGGTGCCACTCACCTCTGACATAGGGAACCTGGGGACTCCAGCACAGAGCTGGAGTGCCGTAAAGGGGAGGGGTGGAAAGAAGGGCAGGCAGGGAGGTGAAGGGGAGAGCAGAGAGCTGAGACTCTGAGGTTCTTTTTCCACCATTCAAAGACCATCTCCTGTGTTCTTTTATTGCCTAGCTCTGCAGAAGATGCTGAGGATAATCTGTGAACACAATGTGATTCCCCTCTTTAGGGCTGCAATAGAGATTGTCATAAAGTACACTGGGAAAAAGAGAAGGGCAAGGTCAAATCAGCCTGGCACGTGGGCTAACGGAGAAGAAACGCCATTGGAGTTAGAGCTCAAAGAATGTTTAACGCTCAGAGAGAGTGACATGCACAGAGACCCGGAAGTGTGCACCTGTACTCTACGTTGGATCTAAGGTCCTCACCAGCACACCTACGCCAGTTTCCTCTGAAGTTGGGAAAGGTTGTCATGGCCCTGTTGGAAAATCTTTGCAGAATCCTAGGACCAGGACCGGTGACTAAAGTGAGATAATAAAGTCGTGGGGCTCAGGGGATCAGGAATCAAGAAACCTTTGTTCTTTTTTTGGCTGCCAACTCCTGGAACGCATGCCAGTGAGGAATCCTGACAGTTTGACTGGGAGATTTGCCCCTTTCCTAGAGTCTCAGATTTGAAGGTCTTAAGTCATTTCCACCGGTCAATGCTGCGATTAGATAGATTTTCAAATATTGACTACTTAGAAACTCAGTGTAAACATCTGCTATGTAAACTAGTTTCACTTGACCTGAAAATTAAGTTTGTTATTTACTTTGAAGTGGATAAACCTAATTTTCTGTCAATGGGAAGAGAGACAAAGAGTAAGGACAATGTGCCACCCTTCTTAGGGCTAAGAAGATCCAGCGTTTTCATGGGGGATTTACGAAAGGAGTGACGGGAAATGTGTAGGTACCCAGGCTTCCTGAAATCAGAGGTGTTCTATAAACATTAAAAGTCATTGGGCTTTTTTTCCCTCTGCCATGGAATTTTGAATTATATGCATTCTATTGTAATCAAATTATTTCGACCTTGCAAATGAGTGCCCAAAATGTACTGATCCATAAAACAGCTCTTCAGAAGGCTGCTAGCTTTAAAATCCTAGGCAGCAATTCAAAACTGCTCTGAGTTTGGAGATACTGGTGTATTTCAAAAAAAAGAACGAAGTCCTTTGTCTGCAGAATTTAAAGGGAAAGATTCTAAGAAACATTTCCAGGAGATTTTAACACGTGATATGTAAAAAGAAGAATTTAAAGAGAGAAAGTCTAAGAAGTACTTCCCTGAGCCTTGAACATACAATATTAAGAACTCTTACATCCTTTCATCAGGAAGGCCAGTGACCTTGCAAAACGGAGAAAGGTATCAGATAAACCTCAGCACTAAGATCCTCCCGTAGGATCATCTCCAGGTAATTTAGACTCCAGGAAGCTTCTTCAAAGCAAAGTTGCGAGATTTTGGTTTCCACTGCACCAAGCAAAATCTGGAGGGTGTGAGAAGGACAAAAACTGAACTCTTATTTGAAAGAGAGGAAGCCAGTGATTATTAAGCCCCTGCACCCCATTATTTCAGGAATTTCTCTTGTGGAAGTTTGACTGTAGCTCTCTTGACTTTCTCAGAATTGCAGATGACAAAAATAGTCTTTAATTAACCAGCTTACCAAGTATGATAATGGCTTTCCTTCCCCTCCGCACAAATGCCTTGTGCTGGTCTGATACACGTGGCCCCAAGGTCATTCCACAGTCTTTTGAAAGAGTAATTTGTTTACTGCCAGTTTTTGAACATTTTTCTGTTCAAGTAATAAGGGATGGACCCCCAGGCATGCGAGGTAAGGGACCTGGCTCCTGAGAGCACGCAGATTCACCCCAGGGTCCTGACCTGTGGGAAGCGTGTCCTGGCCTATAAACACGTCAGAATGACATTAGCCGCGTATTTACAAAGCGCAGCCTGGAGTGGGTCCATTATGCCTCGACTAATGGATCTGCATTCCTCTAAGTGCTTTTTAAGTTGTGTAGACCGCTCAGCCAATATCCCTTCAGGGTAGTCGAACGGCCATAAATAGCAAGCTAGTCCCCCCAGGGCGATCCTGGAGGGGACAGGAGGCACAAGTCCAGTCTGTCTTCTGTCCCCATATTGTCCATTTGTCTGAGCCTCTGTTAGCCTTACTTATTCAACTTTCCTAAACTGGAAAGCAGAGAACAAACTAATGTCACCAATCCTTCAGTCAGTTGACTATCCATCATTATTTGACTATTATCAGTTACTTGAGTGGTTGGCCATCGCCCATCCACTCACACTGTGTTAATCACCTTCCTGTGCTAGTTTAATCTGCCTGCCACTCCTACCCCACTGTTGTTATTACCACACTTGACAATGAGAAAACCAAAAATGGAGATGAAAGACATGCCCAAAGTTACAGAGGTAATCCACCTTGGATTATCATTCACCCCATCTTGAAGAGGAGCAAAGTCAGCTTTGAGAATTTAAATAGACCTAGTAAGTAAGTAATGCAACTTGAAGCAGGTCTAGACTATCCTCTGACGTCCAGTGGCATTCTGGGTTTGCATCTTAAAGCCTGCTAGAACCCAGCAAGCTCATCAGAACCATGTAATCTTCCTTTTGCAAACAGGGCTCTGAATGAGCTAAGATGAAGCAGCTCGTGGTCAGCAAAGTCTAACAGCTCATGACTTGTCACAGGACTCTCCCCGCAGAGACCCCCAAAACTCTCACCTGATTTCACTTAAGAGAAAAAGTCCTAAAGCCTGAAGAAGGTCAGTTGGGGTGTGGTTCAAGCATAAAAATTGGCAGCAATCAAAGTGTGATTATAAGATAATCCTAACTCTTTAAAAAATAAAAATCGTTGTTATCTTTTAGTTTTTCCTTAGCAATTAATATTTCACTGTCATTCGTTTTCAACATTTTTCCTTTCTTGTGACAAGTTCATTATCTAAGATCATCTACCTTCTTTAAAATCAGTAGGATTTTTTCCACAAGTGATAATGGACTTGATCTTTTGTAACTATAAATCTCTGTGTATGTGTAAGTATGTGTGTTTTTATATGCATATATACCCATATGCATAGATCCAGAGTATTTTCACATCTGGAACAGAAAATTAGTCAATACTGTCAAACATAAATGTCTTTAAATTTAGACACAGAGATGTCTTACACTAATAATGATAGAAATAATATTTAATTGGAGTGTTTGACCTGTAAAGATTCTTGATAAGTATATAGTGGATGAATGAATTATTTGTTAAGCATCCCCTCTGATTAAAAACAGAATTCTAATTAAAAATCTTTAGCTTGCATTTAGTCACTGGACTTTTACTGTGATTGATGACATGCTAATCATATGTAAAATATCCTAAAACTTTAATATGTGCCAATAAAAATACGTCTTAAAATATGGGAAGAGAAAAGAAAAGCTTTCCAAAAAAAGATATTCAGATATTCTTGAGAACTACTCTGAGGTTTAAATAATACATAGCACACTCAAGAAGAGAAAGCAGAAAGTAGTCCACACATATTTAGAACCCTACACCATTTCACAGAGTCCAATTAATCAGTCTTTTCAGCCTATAGGAATATATATATATATATATCCCAAGTTTTCTGATTATGTTTTTAAACGTTGTCCAGAAACACATTTTCAGTGTATTGAAAACTTCAGTGAGAACCCAAATTTCATAGTTTCTGTGTAAACCGAACGTAGGGTCCTAGATCCCAGGTCATTATGGACCTATGCTGTTGTTGACCTCCAAAAGACAGGATAAAGATGGTTTATATCCAAGTCTGACAACCTAACAAACCACATATTTTTTCCTAGTGGCAATTTCTAAAACAAGAACCACCATGATACAAAGAAGTCCTGTTTACTAATGAATGCTTTTATCAATGTTTTATCATGTAATGGGTCAATAAAAAGACAATATAAAAATAAAATAGCTAAAGACATGAAGTCTTCCTTTCATAAATAATATTCTGCCAAAGGTTTAACATCTGCCATCCAGACCAGGGCTGGATCACGGGGGTCTTCCCATACTGAGGGAGCATTTTCCATCCAGCAGGGGAGTGCGGTCCTGCAAAGACAGAATGCTTCCTGTGCCCCACACTTTTCAAGACTAGTGTGGACAATGGGTTTGGTGGGCTAGCCAATCAACTGCTCAGGCAAGGCTTAAAACAAGTAGCAGTAAACAGAGAGCTACAGTGGAACTTGCCCCATTGACATGAAGCAAGAACTTGTCAGCTAGGCCCTTTGGGGCTCATTAAATGGCACTGCACCTAGAGGCACTTATACAAGGCAGATTTTTCCTCTGCCCATTATGTTGGACAATGGCTGTATCGGCTCTTTGTCCACAGAGCTTACTCATTATTTTACACATACTGAGCCCTCCAGAAAGTGTCTAAGCATAGAAGATGCCCCTCAAAACTGCCCTTCAAGGCCCTTACCTAGCTTTTTTTTTTTTTTTTAAAGATTGTACTTATTTGACAGAGAGAGACAGAGATTACAAGTAGGCAGAGAGGCAGGCAGAGAGAGAGGAGGAAGCAGGCTCCCTGCTGAGCAGAGATCCCGAAGTGGGCCTCGATCCCAGGACCCCGAGATCATGACCTGAGCTGAAGGCAGAGACTTTAACCCACTGAGCCACCCAGGCGCCCAAGGCCCTTACCTAGCTTATCTTTATCTGTGGGATACATACTCTTATGTCTCCAACCACACTAACCTCTCCTTCCCCTGAACCCTCAAGTCATTTCCAACCTGAATCATTTACATCACATTTATTACTTATTGCTTCCTACTGGGGTCAACAGTAGATTTCTAGTCACCTACAGCCCCGAGGGAGGAACCCCCAGACCTCATTTTGGCAAGTTATACTCATTTTAGTACTATGAGGATTCATTTCAGGGCTTTGGCTTGAGAGATGAGAAAGTAGTGCTGGCTTGTTCTTCTAGACTTGAGCCCTGGTGAAATGATCCACAGGGAGCCTGAGGATGAAGCCAACACAGAGAGATGGCAGAGCCTAGTTAAGAGATAGAGAAATGGTGGAGACTTTTGGCTTACTTTGAGTCTTAAAGCTAGTAATGCCCAAAGTCAACCTGAAACTTCCTAGTTATATGAGACAATAAATTCCTAATTTTTTACCTAAGCCATTTTGAGTTTTCTTTACATGGAACATGTGATAATTAATTCCATGTGTCAGTTGGACTAGGCTAAGAGATCCTCAGATAACTGGTAAAAACATTTCTGAGTGTGTCAGGGAGGATGTTTCCAGAAGAGATTAGCATTTGAACTGTGAGGCTGAGTAAAAAAAAATTACGCTCCACAATGCAGGTAAGCATTATCCCATCCCAATCCATCGGAGGCCAGAAGAGAAAAAATGGTGGTAGAAGGGTGGATTTGCTCCTTTTGCTTGAGCTGAGAGGTCCACCTTCTGCCCCTGGACATTGATGTTCCCGGTTCTCGAGCCTTCAGACTCAGAATAGGACTTACACCTTCCGCCTCCAGACTCAGACTGAATTACCCACCAGCTTTCCTGGTGCTCCAGCTTGCAGAAGACAGATCATGGGACTTCTTGGCCTCTGTGATCATTTAAGCCAATTTCTATAATTAATATCCTTGTGTGTATATGTATGTATGTATGTATGTGTGTGTGTATGGATGGATAGATAGATAGATTAGATAGACAGAGAAATAGATAGGGAGAGAGAGAGCTAGCAACAGAGGGATATATCCCATTGGTTCTGTCTCTCTGGAGAACCTTGACTGATAAGGAAGGAAAATCATTGTTTTTAAAGATTTTATTTATTCATTCGAGAGAGAGACTGAGCATGAGAGGGGAGGGGGTCAGAGGGAGAAGCAGACTCCCTGCTGAGAAGGGAGCCCGATGCAGAACTCAATCCTGAGACTCCAGGATCGTGAGGTTAGCCAAAGGCAGTTGCTTAACCAAGTGAGCCACCCAGGCGCCCCAGAAGGAAAGCAATTCTAACTGATACGAGTGTGCCATGTCTCATCAGTACAATTTCATCTTTTCAAAGGGGGGATCATGCCGAGTGCTCCCCTGTAGCCTTAGCCTAGTACACAGTATATGGTCACTCAAAGTGTGTCACTTCATTCATTTTCTGAATTGTTCTATTTCATTTAATACTGAAACTAAGGAAGCATAAGTACATGATGGTGAACCCACCTTGTGGTTCCTGGAGGTGTGATGTTCTATTTCATTGTTCTATTTCATTTAATTGTTCTATTTCATTTAATACTGAAACTAAGGAAGCATAAGTTCATGATGGTAAGCCCACTTTGTGGTTCCTGGAGGTGTGATGTTCTATTTCATTGTTCTATTTCATTTAATTGTTCTATTTCATTTAATACTGAAACTAAGGAAGCATTAGTTCATGATGGTGAGCCCACTTTGTGGTTCCTGGAGGACTGATGATCCCCAAATCAGACACGGGTTCTGAATTTGACACCTTGCCTAAAGCGCACCTCATTATCAGATTTTTCAGAACTCACAGTCCAAATCAAAATTGGCTTAAGAGACTCTATTTCCATTTTGAAATCAATATTTTATTTATATGTATTAGGGGTCAAATCCTCTGAACCCCAAAATAAAGACGTATGGGGCTATCTTACCATATGGCCATATGGCCACTTCTTTCACAGGCGGGACAGTTAGACATACAAATCTTTATGTATTTTCCCAGGTAATTTGTTTGTGGAAGGTAGAATAATGTATCTCCTCCAAATCCTAGGACTAGTCAACATGCAGACATTCTTTCCATAATTACATATTAAGAAGTTAATAAAAATATATAAAATGTGTGTGTACATGTACATGTGTACAGATAGTATGTGGTCCCTGAGTGACTACACGGTGGCCTTGGTCAGAAAAGCAAGCCATTCACTCTGCTCACATCCCAAGCCCACTGGGGTATGTGTATCATGAATCAGTTTTCAGTTTCTCTGAAGCCACAGTCCTTGGTTGACTAGAATCACTTTGGCCCTTTTTGTGAAATTTTGACACCTTTGGGCACTATTGTTCACTCACCTGATGTTCATTGGCGCCTACTGTATCAGGAGGTGAGGTTATAATGGCGAACAAAATCGGCAGGTTCCAGCCCTCAGAGAGTTTATATTCGAGTAAGCATGGCAGGCAATAAACACACAAGTAAATGATTAAGATTATTCCAAATAGTGCCAAGTATTTTGGATAGAATAAAACAGGATGATATAAAGAGAGTGACTGGAAGGAATGAGGAAAATGTTACATGGGGATCAGTTTTAAACTGTGATATACTGTTTGTTCCCATCTGAAAACCTATGTATGCATTGGCTGTGGCTATTTTTTCTTTGCCCCCCATGTCAAAAAACCTTTCTCACGTCAGAGTGAAGGGTGCAGGACATTATCCATTTTATTGGAAATTGCCTGCTCTCTCCTTTTTATCCTCTCCTTCCTCCCCCCTTCCTTTCTTTCTTCCTTCCTTCCTTCCTTCCTTCCTTCCTTCCTTCCTTCCTTCCTTCCTTCCTTCTTTCTTTCCTTTCTCCCTTCCTTCCTCCCTCCCTCCCTCCTTCTTTCCTTCCAATGAGAAAGATTCTTTTCCTTCCTGTGGAGGGCCTTCCAGGGAGTCCTGGTGCCTCTTTTTAGTATAATCCCGAATCACAGACTTATTGCCTTTATTTAAAAAAATACCCATTGCACCCAGTGATCAGCGCTTCCACACGTGGGGATAGGTTAGCATAGTTAACACTTGGCGGCCTGAGTCTGAAGACCACACACACACCAAGCTGGGCAAGAGGACAGAACTCCTAAGGTTCTCCATCTCTCTCTATGGATGAATGTGTATACAGAGATAGCGATGGAAAAACAGAGTCGGGGGCGGGGGGAGGAATCTTTTATCAAACATAGCCACAGATGTGGTACAAGTGGCTAACCCTCCTTCTGAAGTTACAGGATGATGAAAGGCTCTCTTCAGACAGGACTCTAAGCAGGGCTCTCTGGAGCGCCACTGCCCTCTCATGGATAAGCTGTGTAGCAACTTCAAAGGAACACGCACAGCCTACTTTTCTCCAAGAGCCCCAGAGCGGAAGACAACACACACCACCTCTTAGCCACTGCCCTCCTTCTCCACAGATGAGGAAGATCATGGTGGGCTTCCTGGAGAAGCTGACTTTACCCACTCCCCTATTCCCCTATAAAAGGAACCTGTCCCTAGCAGGTGTTTCAGTCCCGAAATCACCATGTTTATGTATCATTCTTACATCTTCTATCCCAGCCAAATATGAATCTTCCTAAGATAATTCACTTTCAAGGATTATGAGTCATTTGCCACACAGTGAGAAAGGATTCATGTAGTTCCTCCTTAACAGCAGACTTTGACCTTAAACAAAGGAAAGCCACCCCAGGCATGTGGGGCAACTCAGAGTCTTGGGAATGGTTCAGGAAGAGAGGGTTCGCTTTTAGAGTGATTTGACTTATGAATCTAGTAGATTCATTATATGGTCTTAATTAACATTCACACTAACTCAAAAATACATGTACTATTGTTATCCCTGGATATTTTGCAGGTAAGGAGATTGATCCTGACACCAAAGACCCTGGCATATGGTCAATGTTCAATAGATTAGTCCCTTCCTTACTCTGCTGTTGCACACAGCACGGAAGATGTCGTAAGAGGAAATCTGTGCAAATGAAGTCACTCTCCCTTAATGCCTAATGAAATACAAGGGGGAAAGGGCGTGATGGGAAAAGCAGAGTAGAGAGGAAAATATAATCAAACACTACCATTTCTTGTGTATGAGACCATTGCGATTTTATCCAATTCTTATTTTTAATTCAACACTTTAAGAAATATCTTAGGTTTCTAATTAAAAAGAGGCATGTATATCAAGAATTGTGGTATCTGGGGGGGGATGCCTGGGTGGCTCAGTCATTAAGCCTCTGCCTTCGGCTCAGGTCATGATCCCAGGGTCATGAGATCGAGCCCCACATCTGGCTCCCTGCTCAGCAGGAAGCCTGCTTCTCTCTCTCACTCCCCATTTGTTTTCCCTCTCTCAGTGTCTGTCTGTGTCAAATAAATAAATAAAATCTTTTTTTTAAAGAAAGGAATTGTGGTATTTTTAAGTGAAAGTTTACAGAGACATTTCTTGATAAGCATGTTTGCTAAGGCATTACTCACTTTTATCTGAACTGAAGCTAGCCCCTAACCCCTCATGAAAGAGGCATGCATCTCATCAGTTAGGACAGCCAATGCTTTTCATGCAATCTTGAAAAATGGGGTTAAAGGAAGCCAGTATGTCCCCATAAAGTCAGAACCCTGGGTTTGCTGGAGGGCCAGAGCCCATGTCATGTTAATGACAATGTCACTATTAACAATGCTATCATTTTCCTCATTATTTTGGAGGCTGTGATGATATACATTGGCAGAAGGAGGTCTTTAATGGATTTTTGTAGGACCAGGAATGCCTAACTTCAGGATAAGATAAGAGCCTCTCGGTGGATTTCTCCCCATATAGTTGAAAAGGTGGGTTTTTTCTTCTTGAAGACTGAGAGCATGAGAAGTCAGATAACTATTTATGCCCATAAACATACTGGCTATTTGGCAGGGGGAGCTTTCTTGGAAGTGTCCCAGCACCAGTAGGAGAAGCCAAGTTAGGACTGAAAAGTATGGTAGGCAATCTACCTTATGGATAATTTATAGGATAATAATGGAGATGACCCAAATATCTTTTTCTTGAGAGTCTTATTTTGAATGACATTTCCCTCAGAAGAATCCCTATAACATACCTGATGATCATGTTTTAGAGATAAGTAACTAGAGATTCTAGGGGCTTAAGTTCTCCAGGGTAACACAGCAAGTGACAGAGTTAGCACCTGAATTCAGATCCCCCACCAGACCCAATCCTAGTACTCTTTCTACTGCTCCCTGCTCTCTCTCTCAGGTAGACCAGCAAGACCCTGACCAAGTCTCACGGGCATAATCAATCACTGTTTACTGATTACCGCATTTCTTCTGCTTTCTTGTGGGTTATTTAATACCTAGGCAGCAGCGAGACTTTTTGTAATGAGCCACATAGCTGAGCTATGTATTCTTTCTAACTATACTCCACAGTTCTCATCATTTTGTGGCCAGTGTGTAGATAGAATCATCGCTACATGACCGCTGGTCATGCATCACAATTAAAAGTCAGTCTTAATTGCCACAAAATCAAGTTATAAGTCAGTATTGACTGGCACCAACATTTTACAAATGAGTCAAGCATTCGTTGGTTCTTCTACAAAAGGCCTCTGACATTCACACCTAGTAAATCAGAACTTCTTTAAAAGAGCCACCTGGGGCCCAGAGCCTCTAATCCAGTTTATCTTGCTTGCCGTAGTATGTTTGCCATCAAAAGAGTTATCCTGCTCCAGGTGGCTGGTTTGCTTCACTTTGTGAGGAAAAAAACCCCAAAAAACAAAAAAACCACCAGGAGACTTTAGGATGGCTGCAGAAGCAGTAGTCCTCTCTGCCTCTCTCGGCCCTGGGCAGCCACCAGGGAACAAAACGATGATGTTCCTTCCCACAGGAGTTTATACTACCAGTAGATAATGTTCATTTAGGCCTCACAAGTGTAGACTGTAATGGACACAGTTGTCAGTTCTTTTAAGGTTCGCTTGATTCATAAATTCAAGTTCAGGTCTATATTTGTAGAAACTCAATTTCTGATCTGAAGTGGGAACATCCTTCAGTATCAACCTTGTTCAGGGCTGACCTCGTTCACCACAGCACACTAAAGCTGTATGAAACTTAGAGCTTTTCCTTGGACTTATCCCTCTATCAATTAGCCATTCTTAATCTCTCCTCTGTCCTCTTTCTTTGACTAGCCTCCCACCCTATCCACTTCCTAGTCAGGGCCAACACGTGAAAGAATGCGTGGAACTAATATCTGTCAAGAACTCTGAGTTGTAAGTCTGAGAGGATGGTTGTGGGAAAGGAGGACCTCAGTGAACTCTTTTATCTCCACCCAACAAGACCATCGTTAACTGAGACATGGTTTTTGGCATTTCCTCTTTTTTCACAAAAAGAAAATAAGGAAGTATATATTCAAACATGTATTTGCTATCTCAACAGAAAGCTCCTTATCTCCCCTTCAGCTGCCTGCCAGAGGCCCCACAGGGTTTCAGGGTCAATGATTATCATCTCTCCATTCAGACACTCTGACATCTGTGAATACGTTGACCTTGAAGATTGGACCAAGTCATTCCTAACAGATGTTAATTTGATTGCTCAGTTCTGACCTCCAGTGAGGTCTGGCTTTTGTCTTCATCACTGTATTAAGATAGTGATAACCTCCCTGAAGTCGTAAAAATGCCCTGATAAGCCTTATCATCCTGGATTTGAAATTGAACAGATAACCCAAGTGTGTTATGGTAAACTTTTCACCTACTCTCTAACATATATGTCCGCCAAGGCTGAGACAAGAGGTCATGGTTTTTCCTTCATAAAAGACTTCTCCCTCATTTGTTTTTCCATTAATAATTATTGCTTTAAAATTAACACAACCTACTCTGTCCGCATTGCAATTATTTTTGACTGCCTCTGCCAAGAGTAATGATCCTTATAATCAGGAAATTATTGAAAATCCTTCTCTTAGGAAATTTTGCATGGTGAAAAACTTGGAAGACAATAGTGAGACATTTAAAAAAAGTGATATTCATCGTCTACCTTTAAACAAGTCCTGTAGATTTCAGCCCCATATCAGAAATGACTCTATTTGTGTAGCTGAAGACACTGAAGTCTCAGGAAATAAAGCCATTTCTTACTGTTGTGTTGTAAGAAAAGAGCATGACTTGGAAGTCAGACGGATTCAAACACTGGCCCCACAACTTAGCAGCTGGATGTCCTTGGTGAGATTACTAGACAGCGCTGAGTATACATTTCCTAACAGGAAAGATGAGGATAATATGTACCTTTTGATATTAGGATTCAAAAGGGAGCCCTCCCTTCAAACATACAGATCACAAAGAGACACTGAAACCCCAGCTTCCTTGTTAACCACACCCTTAAACTCTAATCAATAATGACACATTTTATGTTGTTGTGAGAAGCTGCCTAGCCTGAGGTAGAGATACCATTAGCCAAATGCTTTCAAACTGGCAGACACAGGGCTTAAGTAAGAAAATAAAACATTAAATAATCACTAAACTATCTAACTGCCCCAGAACCGGAAAGCCGTGTGTCTTAGAGGCTTGAAACAGATGGACTAAGGTCACGAATTTGGCTGAGGTGGTAAGGAATGAGATCTGTGTATAGTCAAATAGGGAAGGTGGGAATAAGATCTAGAAGGTTCTAGAAGAAGCCACTGATGGTTCTAAACCAAAACAATCCTTCAGCCAGACTTCCAGCAGCTTCATGTCTGCCAGCTCCTGCATTATTCGATGCACAAAGTGGCCAGAGGATTCTTGGGGTGGGGGGAAATCCCCCCAAGAAGACAAATCAGGACCACATTCCAAGGTAACTGAGTTGACCTTCACCTCCCCCTTCCTGTTTGCTAATGCTCAAAATTCTTTTAAACTTGAGTGAAACACTTTTCATCCCATAATCACAGCTAAAAGGCTTAAATTTCACAAGCATATTTCAGACAAGGTGTTGATGAATAAGAGTTCCAGTCAAAATATAATCAACCAGTCAACAAGTGCCAGTGACTGGTTATCAGATCTTTCTTTGTGTGAAAGAGGAAAGAGGTGAAGGGGGCAAAGCACTGGTCAGCCGACAGGAGATAAAAAGGTCACCACCAGGGAGGCAATGCTCATGGAAAAGAAATATTATGTCACAGTTTTGCCTGAGAAGAGGCCTGTTGGCAGCTGGGAGGGGGTAACAGAAGCTGACTGAGCTCTGAGGTTTGGTTTGGGGACATTTTGAGGGTCTCTAATAATTGTTTGTTTTGGTTTCGTATGGTCAAGCTTCTGCAAGTACCATAAAGCTGTTGCAATGATTTATGAACTACTTTTTTTGGAGGGTGGTGTTCACAGCACTGGTTGGCTTCCTACTGGGGCGGGGGGAGAAAAAGAGCTTCTAATAGAATGGTAGCACAGGAGCTGGAAGGGAGATGCCTCACTTCCCGCTACTTATGCCTTCCGTGGTGACCCAAACCAGTCAGCCAACCCATTCAGACAGCCAATCAGACATTCCATCACTCGTTCACCCAATACTTCACCCAGTTAGTAAATCCACGAGGAATATCTAATCTTCCTAACCAACCATCTATTTTAAGCTCTACTCATTTATTCTCCATACAATTAATACAGCCTCTGGTACAGATTTCAATAAGGATATTTAAAGTGCTAGCCATCCTTGAAATGTTGTTAGTCAGGCTACTTCCAATGCCGGCTGGTCTTCCAAGTCTCAGATTGGATTTCACTCACACACATTGCATATATTGACTCTAAATTATTTCAAAAGAAAATTACCATAGAAACAATACCCTGGTCTGTCAAGAGGGGACTGGTCAAACAAATTATGATGTAACTGTAAAACGAGATACTGTATGGCCCTAGGAAGGACTGAGGGCACACACATGAATTGGCCATGAGAAAATGGATTAGCAGAGGATACTGGATGTAACACGCTTCCACGTGAGTGAATGAAAGAATTTATGTCCTGTGACTACGCACGAGTATCTCTAGAAAAATATACAAACACTAGATTTTACTGATTAAGTGGGGGTATAAGGTAACATGAAGGTATTGGGGTGGAAGAGAGGGATTTCACAATTTGCTCTTTATACCATTTCTAAAATAAGCTCAGTATGAAAGATGACAATATCAATAGTCTTTTAATACACTACAGAACAGTTTTTTGATATAGGTAAATCTCAGGAAATGTTCATATATGTATTTGTTCTGTTGATGAAGACTGAGGCCACAGACACGCCTCACATCTGACTTGGGAACAGGGACGCTTCTGCCGCTCTTTGTAAAGCTGTCCTTGGGTTGGTGCTTGGTGCTGCCCTTCTGTCTCCATGGCTGCAGATGCTTTGGCTTTGAACGGTCACCTGTTCCCACCAATTAGCCCCCACCCCCATAAGCCACAAAGGCCCTTTGGTCCTTGGCACTGGGCAAGTCTGTGTTGGCTCAATGGCTCTGCCTTCTGCCTCACTCGCATCCTGAAGAAAGTACGCAAGTGGTTGCCAAGGAATAATATGCAATTCTTTCCTCCACAGTTAAAGGTGAATTCCTTAAGGGCTCAAAACAAAATATACTCAGCAAAAGCCAAAGACAATAAGAAGAGCTGTGTTCTTAAAAACACTAAACTCACTGAGATTTTTGTTGATGTCATTCTATTGCCTTTAAATTAATTTCAAGGGAAAACTGGTGAACTTTTGTCCTCCAGGAAGTTTTTTTTTTATTGCCTCTTCTCCCCTATTCTTCTCCCTCCAACTTCTTTCATGCCCTCCCAATCAAAACACCACTAAGGACATCACTTGCTAATGGCTATTTTGCTGTCAGGCCTAAGTGGGTCAAAACTCCAATCAGTAGTGAAACAAGAGGCAGCGTGTTTGGCTTAGATCTGGGAAGGAACAAATGCTCGCTTGAGTACCGGTGTCCATATGCTAACATGTCACAGGGAAGCATTCCTGCTGGGCTGGAGGCCACGGACTAGAGCTGACAGACCCAGTTTTCAAGAAGGATCGGTGGGGTAGGGTGAGTAGACTCTCGTCGTTTCCACAGACTGGCAGAATCACAGTCCTTACTGACAAATTAATAGCTTTGGTCAGATGCATGTGGTATTGTCAAAAAAATTTTAATTAATACCAGATACCTCAAGCATTTGGAGATTTCAAAAAAATCTGGTTCTAACCTCCCTTTGTGACATAGCTGGACAGCCAAGACCTGAATCCCTCCATCACAACATTTGCATGAGTGAGCTGAGTCATGGCTGCCCCCTTGAGTCAAGGCCCGGTCTCCAATTCAACAAGTCCCCAAATGGCTGGCTGTTCTGGAGACAACCATTGCTGAGTGACAGATTGCCTCCCCAAATTCAGTTGTTTAAAACAACCGTTTGATTTTGCTCTTGATTTTGTAGTCACAGATAGGTGTTGGCCAGGCAGCAGTAATCTGAAGGTTCAACTGGGCTGGAGGCCCAAGATGGCGGCACCCAGGGCTACAGTGGATGTGGGAGACCTTGCCTGGACGTCCAGCGAGGACTGTAGCCTGGAGGACCAATAGGCAGTCTCTGCAGCAGGGCAACTGAGGGGTATGGGACTTCTCACACAGTGGCCTCTGCCCCTGTGGCAAGTGTCCTGAACTGGGCAGACATGCATGGTCTTTACAACCTAGTCTCAGAAGTCATTCTGTCGGCTGAAACAGTCATAAGTCCATCCAGAGTCATGCTGAAGGGACACGGACTCCCCCTCTCACTGTGAGATGTGTCACGGACGTGTCATGGAACTTGAGTCTCACTTACTTGAACTGTTTGGATCCTAGACACTTTTGAAGGTAGACACCACCCCCGCCTGAACGAATATCGATAGACATACATCTTCCCGTTCCCTTCCCCTCCCTGCTCTCTGCCTTCCCTTGAAGTATTTACTAAGTACCACCCAGATGACATTCCTTTATCTTACAAAGACTTGTAGAGCACCTATCTTGAGCCATACAGTTTCCAAACATTTTCCCAAATTTAATACTCACAGCAGCACTGCGTGGTGATGTTATCCCCATTCTGCAGATAAGAACACTGAAGTTCACAAATCAAACATTTAGAATGGGATTGTACAGCTTCCAAAACGTTGATCCAGGATTCTAAACCAGCTATTGCTGGGTATCACATGCCAAGAGGAATTATAATTTCTGCTTTGGTCCCTGAACAGTATCTCTACAAATGTGGGATGACGTATTGCATCTCTAGTTAGAATCACAGATCGTCCCCATGAGCATGAATCCTCTGGTTCACATCTCAGAGGAGACAGTGCATAAGGTCTCCCTATCGAAGGGCAAGTGTTCAGATATTCACAGATCCTTGTGTTTGTCAGCTGTACCCCAGGAGAAAAAAAAAAACATTTCTTAAACAAGAATCTCTCCTCTCACCCCCCAAAAATCTAAATAAAATAGCAGTTCTGGCATTTGCGCCTCTAACCACAGGCTTTAGAATGCAGGCAGGCACACAGATCCATGCAGTGGGCTGCTTCTCATTTCCCTTCACATTTTGGGTGGCTGGGAAGAGACATGAAATGAACTACAGAGGGAGAGAGGTATAAGTGAGGGGTGGTGGGCAAGAGGGATAGGAAGTATCTACGGTCTCAGAGAAAATAAGATCCTGAGCAGAAGTATGGGGGAATATGCCCCAATTGGTTTTTCTTTAGGTAGGCTCCATGCTGGGCAAGATTTGAACTCATGACCCTGAGGTCAAGGCCTGAACTGGGATCAAGAGTCAGATGAGCCACCCAGGTGCCCCGGAATATGCCCAGATTCTAAGGGGACCTGCGTTTCTATGTTCTTACACAAGGTCTAGATTTCACTGGTTTGTTGTCTGGTTTGAGATTTTCCAAGCCCATCTAAGTCTCCTGTCTTACCAGCTAGTTCTCTTTCTTCCTTTCAGTAATACTGTTTCTTGGCATGAGTAGGAAGGTTACTCTGTTCCCAATGACACAAGAACCAAAGAGAGGATGAGAACTAATGTTTACTAAGCCCCTGCTAGTGCTGGACATCTCACACAGCATGATGCTCATTGCAAATCCCAAGTGTAGGATATATCGGCTCTATTCTTCTTCTCTTTTCTTCTCTCTTCTTTTCTTTCTTTCTTTTTATTTTATTTTATTTTTTTACATATAATTGAGATATACTGGTTTCAGGTGTACAACATAACGATTAGGTATTTGTATATATTATGAAATGATCATCACATGACATCTAGTGAACATTCATCATCACACATAGTTACAGATTTTTTTTTTCTTGTGGTGAGGTTTTCAGGCCTACTGTCTTGGTCCATCTCTTGATGGCATAGATGTACACGAAGAGATAAAATCGATAGCAGCCATCTTTGGAAGTGATTAATATCCTTGGAGGTTATTTAAATTTTTCTCTGTGGATTAGGGATTTATTGAAAATTTTGAAACTTTTTTACTGTAAAAATAATACATGCACAGAAAAAAAAAATCTTGTGCACTATAATGGTATCAAAGGGAAGGATATAAAATAAAAAGTAAACTTCCTTCCCAATCCCACCTCCCATTTCTGGAGTCTTCTTAAGGTTCTCTTTGCCTAGCTCCTTTTTACATACATGTAAACTCTAATTTTTCCAAATATAATACCAATTTTAAATATAATATTCCCAAAGGCCTGTCCCCCCCACCCCTATCAATCATTGTGCTGTGCGAAGATGGTCCCCTTTTAGTTTTTAATTGCTTCTTGAGAACTATTATTAAGTTTCAATCCCTTAGAATACTTGTTCTTGGCAAACAATAAGTGTTAAATTCATGTTGACTAGATAGAACTGAATTCATGCAGACTCTCCCAAACATACATTATGTTGTCCTTAAAACCCTCTTCTTCTTTTTGTACCTTTATTCATTCCTTTTTCTCCCATTTTATTTCTTTCTGGCCTTCCAAGCATTTTTTTTCCTAAAGATTTTATTTGTTCATTTGAGAGAGAAAGAGAGCACAAGCAGGGGGAGAGGCAGAGGGAGAGGGAGAAGCAGGCCCTCCACTGAGCAGGGAGCCCAATGTGGGACTCGATCCTAGGACCCTGGGATCATGACCCGAGCTGAAGGCAGACACTTCAAGCATCTGAGCCACCCAGGCATCCCCCAAACATTTTTAAAAATTCAGTAAAATAGGGGGGCCTGGGTGGCTCAGTGGGTTAAAGCCTCTGCCTTCGGCTCAGGTCATGATCTCAGGGTCTTGGGATCGATGCCCGCATCGGGCTCTCTGCTCAGCAGGGAGCCTGCTTCCTCCTCTCTCTCTCTGCCTACTTGTGACCTCTCTCTGTCAAATAAATAAAATCTTTAAAAAACAAAAATTCAGTAAAATAGCCTTAAATATGAGAAGATGTAAAAAAAGGACAACAGGAAATAATGGCAAATCCAAATTATAAAGGAATTACTAAGAATTGAAGGATTGAACTACTTCTTTATACCAACTATGCAAACAAAAAATTAATAAAGTTTGGAAAACCCAAGATTGATAGCCAGTGGCTTTCACAAAAAGGTCAAAGTCATTTTAAATTAGCATATCAGTTATTTGCTTTCAGATGGGTGCATGAAAGTCTTGAAAATTCAACTCAACAACAATTTATTGAGCACAGACCATGTAGTCATTGTCCGAAATGTAGGATGACTGTGATAGAACCATGTCCTTAGAAGAGTCTGTTATTCAAAGGAGGAGAGTCTAAGGGAATGATTACAGGGTTGGTAGAGACAGAGGAGTGCTAGAGGGGCACCTGTAGTTATCCTCAGAAAATGATTAAATGGTACCATTGTTAAATCCCACCTGGACCCAGAGGTTATGGTGGATTGTTCATCCTGAAATATGGTTATGCATATTCCTTTTTAAATATTTTTAGAAAATGCAAGGAAGTCAAATTTAGCCCCAAGGTAACTCTAAAAAAACCATACAGCCAAAATCAGCTGTGTTCAAAAGGAGACCATTTTTTACAGCATAGAGAATATAGTCAATGGTATCGTAACAACGTTGTGTGGTGAGACGGTAGCTATGCTTGTGGTGAGCATAGCAGAACACAGGGCTATCGCATCACTATCACACGCTTGAAACCAATGTAACTGTGTGCCAAGTACACTTCAGTTAAAAAAATAACAAAATAAAATTTAAAAGAATACCAATTTTCATTTTACATATGAAGACAATCTGCGAATTTCCAGTAATCATGTCCGAATTTCCAGTAATCGTGAGGAATAATTCTTTACTATCTCTGGAGTCTGAGAGTATTGGATCCTGTCATGAGCAGCCTTTAAACCCTTCACTTTCTGACTGTTATCTTTAAAAAAAAATATATTTATTTATTTGACAGAGAGAAACACAGCTAGAGAGGGAACACAAACAGGGGGAGTGAGAGAGGGAGAAGCAGGCTTCCCACCAAGCAGGGAGCCCGATGCGGGGCTCGATCCCAGGAGTCTGGGATCATGATCTGAGCTGAAGGCAGACACCTAAGGACTAAGCCACCCAGGCGCCCCTGTGACTGCTATCTTTTATCCCCTAGGAGGAGGATCTTTGACAGACACTAGTGGAACACCAGATATAGTGCTGACACGGTACAAAACGTTTAATATGCATCTCTTGTCAAGTTTTCTGGAAGACAATCCAGGTCAAAGGCACACTGCCTGAAACCCGAGGTAGATAACTGCCCAGATTATTCAAGAGGGGGTACGGAAGCAGGGAGAGGGTAGAATGTTAAGAAAGAAATCAATTAGAAATGGATTTTATTCTCAGAGTGCTACAGAAAGCAAAAACTTCCATCTAAACCTTTGTCTTTTTAAAGATGATATCTCCTCCATTAGACGCTCATCTTGCAGTTATTCTCTTTTTATTTCCACTTCCCTGTATGGGATGCTGTGCTTGCAAAACCTCACCATGGAAAAAGAATATGGAAGAATGAGAAAGGGCTGAGCTGAGGCGCAAAGAATCAGTAAGAACTACATGTCTTTGGTGTCCCTCCAGTCCTTTCAAATGCCTTCCAGACCCACCTATTTCAGGAGGGCTGCCCCCAAAAACACACCTTGAGACTTGAGTATCAGTGCAAGTGGTTTATTTAGGAGGTGATCTAAAAGCTCTGTTAAGGGAACAGGGCAACAAGAAGGGAGTATAATCAGGCAAATTCGCACCAGGACCACTGAGGCTCAACCCGGGAGGACCCTGATAAAGAGGGTAGAACTTTTGAGTTATTCCCAGCAAGGAGCAAGGAAGCCTGGGTATTCATCTACTAACCACCATCCACCATGGACTGGGCTTTTCCCAAAGGCACTAACAGCTCAGCTCTTCTGGCTTCCCCATTTGAGGCTAAGTGAAATCCCTACATGGAGAGTTGCCAGCTCCCAGTAGGAGGTTGTGGGAATGCCCTAGAATGGTACCAAGATCATATGGGCAGGACACAGACAGAGTCCACCGCACCACCCCATTTTTTTTTTTATTTGCTTAGCATTCCCAAATTTTCTTCATGTCTTTCTCTCCTTCTCCCACTATATTAAAGTTAGATGTCTTTTCTTCTGTAGAAGGAAGAGTTAGGAGGTAGTGAGTAAAAGAACATTTGAGCATGTAGTGATATTAAAAAACCTGAATAAGAATTATTTTGATGAGATTCAGGTCACAGGGGAGGGTTCCTACAGAACAGATGGGACTTCGGGGGAAATTCTTGTCTTGTATTTGTACTAAATAACTACTTTGATTAATAATAATGACTAATGGGAATTATGCAGTGAGACCTGTTTCTACTTGTCTCCTTATACCACAGACCAATATCTGCCTAATGTCTCAGGTAAGAAAAGAAAAATCAGTAAGTTTATACAATGTGTTTTGTTTAAGCCTTCTACTCCCAAAGCAAATTTTTTCGTGAATAACTTAAATTGAACTGGGGCCCCATGTGGGCCAGTCTTGTGATGGTGTCTTATTAAAAGAAACAGTTGGTTCCCATCACCAGACAAAAGGTAACTCGAACACTTAAAATCTTTGTTGAGTCTATTGAGACTTTATGCACAGAAAACCACTTTTACAATTTTCTCTCCCCATATCTCTGCCTTCTCAGTATCATTTGCAGGAACTAAAGCTGTTCCCCCCAAGCTTTTCCCCTATTTGTCACATCCCACTCCTCAAGACTCTGCTACTTCCAATACTCACAACTTGTACCACTCCCCTGACTCCCTTTTTCTTGGTACAATCTACTAAGACTGTTTATCTGGGTCTTTTGTTATTGTTATTCTTTTTTTCCCTTTGCATGTAATCTCTACAACAAAGCCTACCCAGAAGTATTTATTCTTCCCTGTAGGAGCCATAGTGAGATATGTGTGTGCTGGGAAAGGGGGAGGATGTAATATATGGAGTACAAAAGGTAGTGAATACTGACTTAGAGGTTAACGTTCTTGCTCTATTCTACTGATCTATCAATCTGTATTTACCCATGTCTGTCTGCCTGTTGAAAAGGACTAAAATAAACAAGAGAATTCCTTGTTTCCTCTTCTCTTCTACCTTTCACCATCTTTCCTTCCTTTTTGCCAGCTACCATTTCTACCTTACAAATTTTGACTAATCGAGAAATTGCGAGACTTGTATAAACAGTTCTTAGGATGTATTGTTCTGGTAGTTATCAAGAAGGAGCACAAAATGGGAATGACCCCCAGCCCTGGGTTTTGGCTAAAGTTGCAAATTGCTGCCTTAGCCAACATGGCAAAGCTTAGGACTCAACTTTGCTAATCCTCAACTTCGCTGATCAGCTCTGCTTGACCCTATTTCCACTGGGGAGTCACCAGGTGTTTGGGTGCTCCCTGAATCAAGAAACCCACTGGACAAAGTCCTCCCAACCTTTATTCGAGTCCCTTAAATCACTTTCTTCTGACTGTATCTCCACATACAATATGTGTATACACAATATGTATACACACATATCCATATCGTGTCTGTGAAGACAAATTAAGATTAGTTATAAAGCACTTTCATATTCATTCTACTTACAAAATGCCTACAACCTTATGAGATAAATGTGACTATGAATTATTTTCTTCATGCTATAAGGGAGAAAATTAAAGTTCAGAGGAGTTAGATGGGTCGGCCTGAGGTCACACAGCTTGTTACTCCAAACCTGGACTGCCAAGTCCCCTGCATTTCACTATAATACATCTGAGCATTCCATGGTACTTTCGAGGATTCTCAAAGGATTTTGTCTGCCACTCCTCATCCTCCACACCAAGGAACACCCCAAAGTCCAGGACAATGTGAGAACAATCCAGTATCTTAGTATCAATGGTCAAACTCTGTGTTAGGCTATATGTGTGTAATGGTGCTTACATTTATGTTTACATGATATGTGATCATATATAATCTTTTCTCATTGTGGAAAAGTAGAAATTGCAGAAAATTTCAAAGAAGACAGAACTCACCTTTGATTGAATTAAATTTCATGATCACTGTTAACAGTGTGTATCTTTCATAAACATATATGTTCTTGAATTTTAATACTCAGTCACGCACAAGACATAGACACCACAGGAGAAGTCAGTTTCACTCATGAACAGCAACGCACAATTCTAACCAAAAATATCATCAAACTGAATTATGCAATTTATAAATAAGCTAATACACTTGGCTGAACTGATATATTCCAAAAATTTGGTTAGAATTGACATTAAATAAGTCATTATTGCAATCTACTATGTTAAAAGTTTGGTGTTTTTTTTTTTAAGAAGAAAGTATGATCTCAATAGACACAGAAAAAGCAGTTAAAAATTAACATTCATTCATGAGAGAAATATGAAAGTGGGAAGAGAAAGAAACTTCCCTAATCCAACAGAGTGTATCTCCTGCAGATATCACATGCAATAGTGAAATGTTAAAATCATTCTCTTTTCTATGAGAAATAATACCAGGATGACTTGTTTTCTTCAATATTGTGTTGGAGGCTCTAGCCAGCACAGCAGGAAAAAGGAGAGAGAGATAAACATATACTAATTAGAAAGGAACAAACAACATTCTCACTATTTACATATAATTATCTACCTAGAAAACTGAAAAGAGTCTACAGAGAAACATATTAGAATTAACCAGAGAATTTAGCAAAATTTCCACATGTAAGTTTAATACATGAAATACAAATGCATTTCTATACATCAACAGCAGTTAGAATGCCTAATTTCAAAAATTAGAATGGTGCCGAAGACCTTAACAGCCACCTCACTAAAGAACATATACAGATGACAAATAAGCATGTGAAGAGATGCTCCACATAGGTCATCAGAGAAATGCAAATTTAAAAAATTAAAACAGTCACGTGAAGAATGCAGTTGATACACTTATTAGCATGGCAAATATCCAAAACACTGACAACACCAAATACTGGGGAAGACGTGGGACAACAGGCATTCTCATTCATTTCTGCTGGGAATGAAAACTGGAGCCGCCATTTTGAAAAACAATCCGACGGCTTCTTACAAAGCTAAGCATACTTTTGCCACGGAATCGTGCCCCAGCAATCATTCTCCTGGGTTTTTACCTAAAGGAGTTGAAAACTATGTCCTCACAAAAACATGTACACAGATGTTTATAGCAACTAAACTGGAATTTCTAAAAACTGGAAGCAACAAACATGTCCTTCAATAGGGGAATGCATAAATTATCTGTGTTCGCCCAGACAATAGATTACTGTGAAGTACTGAAAAGAAATGAGCTGTCGAGCCATAAAAGATATGAAGGAACCCTAAATGCATATTACTAAGTGGAAGAAACCACTCTAAAGGTTATATACCCTATAATTCTAACTATGTAATATTCTGAAAAAACAAAACAAAACAAAACTATGGAGACAGTAAAAACAGCGGGTTGACGGTGGGGAGAGATGAATAGGCATAACACAAAGGATTTTTAGGGCAATTGAAGCTATTCTGTATGCCACAATAATAATGGACACATGTCATTATATACTTATCCAAACCCATAAAACGTACAACACCAAGAGTGAACTCTAATGTAAACTATGGACTCTGGGTGACAATGATGTGTCCATGTAGATCCATCAGTGTTACAAATGTACCCTCTGATGGGGATCCTGGGAGAAAGAATATATGGTAGAAAGTAAACCTGGTCCTTTTCCTGCTGACATAACAGGAACTAGCTACTATTTCTAAGTTATGCTTGGAATAAAAGCTGGTTTCTTTATATGTTATTATATTTGAAAAGACTACTGATAGAGGGTAGCATGTGGGACCTTGAACCTGAGCTCTGGCTTGAAGCCTTAGCAGCACTGATGGAAGCTGGGAAAACTGCCATTGCAAAGCTACGGTTTTCTGAATTCCAAGAGGCAATTCAGCCTCTTTGAACACACCTGCACTGATGGTGTTTCCTTTTCTAGAAGTCACCTTCAGTGGGCCAGACATCCATGCAAATGTCAAGCAGAGGCGGGTCAAACTGTGACTCTGCAGAGCCAAGTGCTCTGTACTTGGGTGTGCTGGAGGCAGAGTTAGATTTATGCAGGCTCTCTAATGTCTCCATTCAATGGCTCCATGCCTCACTGCTGCTTGTCCCAGCAGCTGGACATGCTCTCATTCGAGTTGATGCTCACAGAAAAGCAGGACTTTGGGAATCAGAGGAGTTCAGGAAGAACAGGGAGGATGGCCTGGAGGGAGGACGACAAAAAGAACTTGGGTCAGCTCGATAGAGTCTGATCTGGCCTGAAGGGCTAACGAAGTGCATATGGTTTCACTTAAGTCTAAACAACCCAGATTCAAGGAAATATGGAACATTAGAAGAGCCATGCTTTCTTTGTAATATGCAGGGAGAGATGCAGCGGAAACAGCCTCCTACCCCTTTCCACCTTAGTTTAAATCTTTTTTAAGTATGTGATGTTATCATTTTCTGACATGATCGTGCTTCGGCAGTCATTTATGAGTGGGGTCAGGGTGTCCCAACAAGAACGTGGATATTTTTCAACTGTCAATGAATCTGGGAAATGGAAGGGACTGGGGGAGGAAATGAAGACTCAGAAATCAAATTCCTCGCTCTGGGTCTTCTTTTCTTGGTAATGGATTCTGAAGACATATTTCTGAAATCTTCCAACCAGTGAAAGAAAGAGAGCCTCTGCCCCAAGTAGACACCCAAGGGAAAAAGGAGAGAGACAGACCCTAAAGTCATCTGATGAAGCTCGGTCATTCCCTGTGGGTTCTGAAAGCAGCCATCCCTCTGGCTGGGGTACACAGACCCTCTCGCCATTCCCTGGAACACAAGTCAGGCTCAAACATTTAACAGGATTTTACCAAAGACTGGAATAGACAAGAGGGGGGAAGCTATCGTTGGATTTTCCTAGACCAATGATTCTCAAGGTGCCATTCTCAGAGAAGCAGCATCAGTATCCCCCAGGAACAGATTTGGGGGTCTCATCCCACACTTGACGAACCCAGAACTTGGAGGTAAGGCCCAGAGATTGGTGGTTTAACAAGCCCTCCAGGGGATTCCAATACACGTAAGGAACACTAGGCCTTCAGTCAAATCTCACACAGGTCAAGAGCTTCACATTGACTTTACCTTTCATGCAGCCTCATTTGAACGCTCTGCCTGGCAAAGTCAGAGTCATAGTCATTAGTGCTGTTCACCTACTTACGATTTCCAGGTATCTGCTTTCCGGGCTTAGAGCAGCATTATATTTCTGGGCCCCCTTGTGACTGAATGGGGCCATAAGACTAGGTCTTGCCAATGAGTTGTAAAAGGGAGCGTTGGACTGTCAGTGTTTGATCCTATAGAGCTTCCTCTTTCCCTTTATAGTAACGTCCCAGACCATGGCTGCTCCATCAGTCTGGACCCCAGAGCACGGAGATGTGACCCCAACCTCTGTTGTTCCATGCCACCGAGACTGATGGGCTGACAGCACCTAAAACTATGACCACAGGTTTTGTAATTTCCATCAATGCTCTTATTTTCAATATCCTGTCCTGTGTTTAAACCACCAGCCCCAGTTTTTATTTCAAAAATTCAAACTATTTCACATATAATTTGTTGACTCTGTCTCCCCTGATGGACTGTGAAACTTAGCCTCTGTCCTGTCCCCCACATCATCTAACACAGAGTTAGGGGCACAGTAGGAGTTTAATATATATTTATTGGTTGATCTGTTATAATCCACATCCATTTTAAAAGACCATTCTCCCTTTATGGCCCCTGTTTCCCTCTGTAAAAACCTACCACAAAGCAATCTTCATATTTTCCCCTTCAAATGGTTTCTTTCCCTCCTGATGGTACTTAAATTCAACATTTGAGTCTCCTTGCTTTGTTTTAATTATTAACTGTGATTAGATACTCCAAGGGTTCTGGATCAACTGGGCAATTGAACACGTATAATTTTCCTGATTATTTCCCTGACTCAACGTGGAACAAAGAGAAACAAACAACAGAAGTCAGAGAAGGAGTGTTTGTTTTCTCAGCCACATCACTGTGGATTTACACCTCTTTCCCATTTGCACTAATGAGAATTACATGAGTAATTTCCCCCACAGTGAACACAACCCCTGAAGTCCTTCTAGTGCCTTTCTAAAATGGTAGCAAGAATTTAAAGCTATTCTAGTGCATGTAACTGAAAAATACCAACTACCATATCACGTGTGTGAGCCAAGCATCTCTCTGGAATTGGCCATGAGCTCCTGAACATACAGGATTGTATCTCATCCTGTCTTTGAATCCTTAATGCCTAGCATGGACTCCGGTACATGTTTTTTGTTGAGTGAATGAATCAATCAATCGATGCAATTTACATTTTCTTTTTAGTTATTTTACTAGAAGAAACTAAAACCAAATTTTGTTAATTACCCCTAGGAGAGAAACATAATCACCAAATGTGTGCCTTGCTCTCTGGAAAACAAACTCTTCCATGCTTTCTGTCTCAACTAGAACCATGAATCCCTGAAAATGTCTTTGTGTCATCCCAGCAGCTTGGTCTTGCCAATATCTTTTGATGTGTTAACAGCCCCCATAAAGGCAAATATCCCTATTTAAACAGATGATGGCCCTGCGCCAAAAAGAATAACTGGAACACATGACAGTAATTCTCACATTTTTCAATAAATGCTGACAATGCTAATAAAACAAATAAAACCAATGAAAACAAATGCCATACTCAGACTAGGAATAGTGATGATGCTGGTTCCCTAACTCCGCAACTCACTCTAAGCGGCCAAAGTGCCAACAGGGTAACTCTACGGTGATGGGTCAAAGCCCCCGGTGTTCTCTTGCAGCAAAGAGATTCAGGGTTGTATGCCAAGATATTTAAATATTTTGCAACCTGAATCTGATTCCATAGTAGATCAAAGGACTCTATTCTCTGGGGGATGCTCTGGTGAAGGAAGTGCTTCTGGGAAAAGCAAGAGGCTCTTCCCTTTCTTCATATGTGTTCCCATGTGGAATCCTTCTCTGGATAGCTAGGATATTTGCAGTGGAATGAAACAAGTTGCCCAGTTAACTTGCTAAAATCTTTTCACTGTGCCTTAATTAAAGGTTTGCTTGAAATATAAATTTCTATTTTCAGGTGCAAAATTAGTCATAGAGTCGAATAATTTACACTTTAGTCTAAATTAGTTTCCATACCATGCATTTTTTTTTCCTGAATCTTTTGCCCACTTAGAGTAACAGAATAGTAAGCACCTGGGTTCTACTCAACTCTCTTTTGCCTGTTTCCTATATGTCATGTGGACAGTTATTCAAGTAGAGAGAATTTTATAGTGAACAGAGAAAGATTTGTCAGTGTAGCCTTTGCCATGTTCACTGTTCTAGAGTTAGATCATGAAAACACAAAATTCCCTTGCATCATTCTCTTTTCTTTTTAATTAATTAATTAATTAATTTTTTATTGTTACTTAATTTTTTTTCCAGTGTTCCAAGATTCATTCCCCATTCCCCACACCCAGTGCTCCACGCTTTAGATGTCCCCAGTACCCACCACCAGGCTCTCCCATCCCTCCACCCTCCTCCCTCCAAGTCCCTCAGTTTGTTTCTGTGTCCAAAGTCTCTGTTGTTTCGTTTCCCTCCCTGGATTACCCTAGTTCCCATTTACTTTCCTTCTCCCACTGTCCTCCAGGTTACCCCTCATGCACCGCAAGTAAGTGAAACCATGTGATACTTGACTTTCTCTTCTTGGCTTCTTTCACTCAGCATAATCTCTTCCAGTCCAGTCCATGTTGCTACAAAAGTTGGATATTCATCCTTTCTGATGAAGGCATAGTATTCCATTGTATATATGGACCACATCTTCTTTATCCATTCATCTGTTGATGGGCACCTTGGCTCTTTCCACAGTTTGGCGATTGTGGCCATTGCTGCGATGAACACTGGGGTGCATATGGCCCTTCTTTTCACTACATCTGTATCTTTGGGGTAAATGTCCAGTAGTGCAATTGCAGGGTCATAGGGTAGCTCTATCTTTAATTTTTTAAGGAATCTCCACACTGTTTTCCAAAGCGGCTTCACCAGTTTACATTCCCACCAACAGTGTACGAGGGTTCCCCTTTCTCCGCAGCCTCTCCAACACTTGTTGTTTTCTGTCTTGTTAATTTTGGCCATTCTGACTGGTGTAAGTTGGTATCTCAGTGTGGTTTTGATTTGAATTTCCCTGGTAGCTAGTGACGCCGAACATTTTTTCATGTGTCTGTTAGCCGTTTGTATATCTTCTATGGAGAAGTGCCTCTTCATGTCTCTTGCCCATTTTTTGATGTGTTCATCTTCTTTTTGGGTGTTGAGTTTGAGTAGTTCTTTATAGATCTTGGATACCAGCCCTTTGTCTGTAGTGTCATTTGCAAATATCTTCTCCCATTCTGTGGGTTGCCTCT
>PITA01009041.1:0-80381 GCA_004023965.1 Spilogale gracilis
TAATGATATCCTCTTTCATTCTTGATGTTAGTAATTTGTGTCTTTTCTCTTTTTTCTTGTCAGTCTTGCTAGAGATTTGTCAGTTTTATATTACAATTTCAGAAAACCAAATTTTTATTTCATTAACTTTGTCATTTTTTTGTTTTTAATTTCATTGATTTCTGCTCTTAACTTTATGATACCCTTCCTCTGTTTGCTTTGAATTTATTTTGCCTTCTTTTTTTCCAGAGTCTTGAAGTGGGAGCCTCAATTATACATTTGAGTCTCTTCCTCTTTACTAATGTATGATTTTAGCGCTATGAATTTATTTTTTTACAACTACTTAAGCTATACCCTGTGAATATTGTTGTCATATTTTCATTTTCATTAAGTTCATTTTTTAAAAATTCCCCTTAAGGTTTGATAGATGCATTCTTTAGAAAGTGTGTTTTTTAACTGCTAAGTATTTGGAGATTTTCCTTTTACCTTTCTGTTATTTATTTTTAGTTTGACTCATTTGGGGTCAAAGAATACACTCTGTATTATTTCAGTTCTTTTACATATGAGAGGTTTATTTTATGTCCTTACACATAGACTATCTTGGTATATGTTGCATAGGAAATTAAAAAGCTTCTCCATAAATGTGATTAGATCCTTTTTGTAATGTTGCTTTGAGGTTTTCTATATTCTATGATTCTCCATCTATTTGTATCAATCTCTGAGAGAGTAGTATTGAAGACTCCACATATCTGTATCTGTCTTTTCGGTTATATCACTTTGTGCTTCACATATCATGCGCTTCTGTTGTTTGGTGATTACGCATTTAGAGTTGCTGTGTCTTCTTGGTGGCTTGACCCTTTTATAAATTATCCAGTGTCATTCTGTGTATCTTGTAATTTTCTTTGCTCTGAATTCTAATTCATCTGATACTAAAATAGCCATTTTCTTCCTTTTGATTACTTTTTTGCATAATACATCTTTTTTCATCTTTCAATATTTTTATACTGTTCTATTTGAAATGAATTTCAACCTATAACTGGGTCATGTTTTTGAGTATAGTTTGCCAATCTCTTTATTTGGTATACCTAGAGTACTTAGATTAAATATAATTATAGATATGTTAAGCTTAGATCTGCCATTTTATTTCATTTTTTTTGTCTTCTGCTTGTTCTCTTTGTTTTTTATTTCTCAGTTTCTTTTTCCTGCCATCCTGTGGGCTACTTGAAAATTTTTTGGAATAAAATTTTGATTTATCTATAGTGATTTTGAGTGTATTGTTTTGTATAGCTTTTTCCGTGGTTACTCTGTGTATTATATTATATATACATAATCGGTCTACTGCTATTAATAAATCACCAGCTTGAGTGAATTATAGAAACCCTACCAACCTCTTTTTACATCCCTTTATCCTCTCCAGTATCATATAATTTTCCTAAATATTTTCTCTCTGCCTATTGACCTACATCAGAGAGTATTATCATTTTTGTTTAAAACTGTCAAACATAATTTACAGAACTCAAGAGAAGAAATATGTATTTTATTTAATCAAATTTTTACTATTCCTATTCTTTTATCCTTTTAGAATTTCCAAGATTCTTTTATTCTTCCTTCATTCCTTCTGTTTAGAGAACTTCTGTTAACCATTCTTTTCAGTTAGGTCTGCTGATTAATTTGCATTTGTGAATGTCTTGATTTCCCTTACATTCTTGAAGGATATTTTTCACTGACTATAGAATTATGGATTGGCAGTTCTTTTCTTTAAACACTTAAAAAATATTGTGTACTTCCTTCTAGCCTCCATGGTTACTGATAAGAAATCCACTGTTGGGATGCCTGGGTGGCTCAGTTGATTAAGCATCTGCGTTCAGCTCAGGTCATGATCCCAGAGTCCCTGGATTGAGCCTGGCACTTCTCCTTCTCTCACTCCCCCTGCTTCTGTTCCCTTTCTGGCTGTGTTTCTCTCTTTCAATAAATAAATAAATCTTAAAAAAAAAAAAAAGAAATCTAATGTCATTCTCGTTGTTCTTTGTGCTATCGCTAAGTTGTCCTTTCTCTTTTGTCTCTTTCAAGATTCCTTTGTTTTCATTTCTCAGAATTTTGACTGTGATTGTTTTGGCCTGGAATTATCCTGTTTGGGGTTTGCTTATCTTCTTGAATCTACATATTTGAGTTTTTTATGCCAAATTTGGGAGGTTTTTTGTTGTTATTTTTTCCCTACTTTTTATGTTCCATCATTTTTCTCCTTTCCTTTCATGACTCCAATCGAATGGATGTTAGATCTTCTTTTTTATAATACCACATTTCCTTAAGGCTTATTCATTTTGTTTTCCTGTCTTTTTTCTTTCGGTTACTCAAATTGAATAGTTTCTATTCTATTTTTCAACTCACTGAGTTTTCTCACAGTCTCCTCCCATTCTGTTGTTGAGTCTATCCACTGAGAGTTTTATTTTAGTTTTTGCATGTTTTGATTCCAATATTTCCATTTGGTTCTTTTTTATACTCTCCATTAAGTAACATTTTAAAAATTCATTTCAAGTGTGGTCATAATTCCTCATTAGACTCATTTTTATGATGATGGCTTTAAAATTTTTGTCAAATTATTTTAACATTCCTATCATCTTAGCATCAGTGTCTACTGATTGTTTTTTCATTTAAGTAGAGGTTTGAAACACTTTTGTTATGATAAGTGACTTTTCCATTGAAACCTGGCCATTTTGTATAGTCTGTGAACAGAATTAGGATCTGATTTTGTACCTTTTGTTTTATATGGTTTCTTCTAACACTGCTCCAACAGGAGAAGTGATGTGTGGCTTCATTATTTCCAGGAAGGGCCAGAAATCCAGGCTTCCTGCTTAGCCTCTGTTTACATCCTAAGAGAGGAGATGCTCCTCATTACTGCTAGATGAAATAGGAGTTCTGACGCCTCACTAGGCTTCTGCTGTAATCATCCTGGATAGGAGGGGTAAGAGTGCTTTGTTACTGCTTCTTATGTGGCTTCTACTGATACGACAGCAAGAGGAGAGTCGCTTTTACCCCCCGAGCGGTGGTGAAAGTCCTGATTCCACTTAGCCTCCAATGACACTG
Organism: Spilogale gracilis; assembly: GCA_004023965.1. NCBI lineage: Eukaryota > Metazoa > Chordata > Mammalia > Carnivora > Mephitidae > Spilogale > Spilogale gracilis. The sequence continues at coordinate 3,064 of PITA01009041.1, forward strand.
CCCCAGCAAGGAGTTGGACCACTTTATTATGCTGATGGGGCTAAAAATTCATAATCCATATCATCTCCATTGATCCTATAGGTGTGATCTCATTGCCTCCTGGCTGGAGTGAAAGTCTCAGCTTCCTACTTCGTCTTCTCTGATTCTACCCTGGTCAAAGTGCAATTGTTACAGCCTGGAGAGGGTAGAAGTGTAGGTCCCCTGCTCAGCCTTTGCTGCTGAGATTAGTGGTAGGCCCGTAGTTCTCCCTGTTTGGTGTAGAGTAGTATTATCCAAAAGGCTTTGTCCTACTAGGCTGTCACTTTCCTGGTTCTTTGGATAGAAAGAACATACTAAAGATGGTTATGATTTACGTCAATCTTTTTTGTTTGTTGATTGTGTTGGATCCTTGCAATAAAATATAAGAAGAGGCCTTTAGTACGTTTCCAAGTGGATTGTCTCCCGTCTTTAAATTAAGTGTTTTACAATATCATATGTTTCAATTAGTATGCTAAGCCCATATGTTGTTATTCAATACAGAAAAAATATACAGAGGAAATGCTGGGATAATTTAGATAAAGAATAAAACAACTTGAATCCTAAATACTGGTATAAGTTCAACAGTTCTATCATCCCATTCAATGAACAAGCTTATAATTTTGGACTAAGTCTATAATTTTCATGTCAATAATTTGGAATATTGCAATGAACTTTAAACATTTTGAAAGTGAGAAACACCTTTTTCATATTATGATGTCTCACCTTCTTTTATCCAACAATTGACATAATGCTACTCAAAGTGTAATCCATAGACCACAGCATCAGCGTCCCTGGAAACTTGTTAGAAATACAAATTCTTGGGCCCTACCATAGACTTCAAATTTCTGGATATGAGGTTCAGGAGTCTCTGTTTTTAGCCATTCTCAGGATCCACAGATAATTATTATTATATACAGCGTTGGCAAGGAGGGTAGGAAATCTTTGGGCTCCAGGACCTCCTTGCCCATTCCAGCTCTACCACTTAGTTGTATTGTGCTACTCACTGGTTGCCTCAGTTTCCCTAATAGGGTAAAATAGGATATACCTTAGAGGATTCTTCTGAAAATTAAATAAATAAATGAATATATAAAGGTACATGCATAGTGCTTAACCCCCTAACAAATGATAAATATTCACTATTCTTATGTATGGTGTGTGATCATAATAGCAAAAAAAAGAGAACTTTGATTTTTTAATTTGTATTTTCACTCACTAGAATTCATGTGATGTGGAAATACCTGACTTATTTGTATTTAAATCAGTTAAGATTATATCTTTTTTCAGCCATGCAAATATGAGCTTATTGCTTCTTAATTTTACATTTTCTAGGAGAGATTTGGTGCATGAAACAAACGGTACATGGAGACATACATGTACACCTACATGCATGCACACATACATATCAATTGATTTACGTCATATTTGTATGGGATAAGCCATGGAACTCAAGCAAACTGGAGCACCAAGATTGTTTCATAAATATTCCCTTACTCCTGGTTCCTGGGACCTATCTATTCTCTATATATCCCTGCCCATTTAGTAGTTCTTTCTTTTTTTTTTTTAAAGAATTTATTTATTTGACAGAGAGAAACACAGCCAGAGAGGGAACACAAGCAGGGGGAGCGAGAGAGGGAGAAGCAGGCTTCCCGCCGAGCAGGGAGCCCGATGTGGGGCTCGATCCCGGGTCTCCGGGATCATGACCTGAGCCGAAGGCAGTCGCTTAACCAACTGAGCCGCCCAGGCGCCCCCCATTTAGTAGTTCTAACATAGCATACTGAATTAGTCCTTTGTCATCATTACATTTTTGCTCTGCATGAACCTCTGAACTTAAAATCTCCTCCCTTCTAACTCCCTGAAGCCCACTTACCGCTGTTCTATAGTAATAATGTTCCCTCTGGTCCAATCCTATATACAAGCCTCAGAACTTGCTACATGTATTCCTACCTCATCCTCATCTCATGTCCTGTGACATGGACTTGTCAGAAGGACAGATTTTGCCCACAGTCGGCATTTGGATCTTGTTCATTGCTTTTACATGAAAACATCCTGTCTCCTCATTAGCTTTATCATTAGTTTTTAGGGCTGGTACATGGTATAGTATGTTCTTTATCTTTTTATAAATCCAGCCTTTGATTATTCCATTTCTCCCATAAAATAACTTTAGAAGAATTAACATTTTGATAACAAACCCTTTTCATTTTCTAAATGATTTTTATAGGTACTCTACTATTGATAATATCATTCATTGGGCTCTTTCTTTAGATGAGGCACTGTGTGCTTTATACAACCTGTCTCATTTAATTTCCATAACCCCATAGAGTAGGTGCCATTAACATCTCTGTTTTCCAGAAGATGAAATGGATACCGGTAACTTCCTAAGGTCAAACTGAAAGTACAAGATCCTAAGTGACTTATACTCAGAGAACCTGACTCCCAGAGCCCTCTTTCATGACCACTTTGGTTCATAACTCTTAAAATTACCACAGAGTGTACAACAATTAAGGGAGGTTACGTAAACATGGCCTGGGGTAACTACCCAGGTTCTCTGGCTTCGAATTCTATGTTTTCTCCATTATACCATAGGATCACTGTGCAAGTCAATGTTTGCTAATGGAAATAAAGATTTGGGAGGATTTCTTCCATGGATTGTATTTTTTCTACCTCTGACTTCTGGAATCTCATCACAGTGATACAGATTCTTATCCCATATGATAGAGACAGAAACAGAGAGAGAGGGAGGGAGAAAAGGAGGGAGGGAGAGAGGGAGGGAGAGATGGATGAATGGAGGTACGAAAAAGGTACATCTCATTAAGAGACAGAGTATCTAACTTTCCATATGCCACCCATGTTTTGTTTCTATTTTACTAACTGAAAAATAAATGCCCTTATAGTTTTCACCATTCAATTGTAAATTAAAATCTATCTGAGAAAATGTTAAACCCTCTCCCCTGGCCCCCCTATTTATACAGAGAAATAAGAACGGGGGGGGGACCATAAACAAAAAACCATCAATAACAGCAAAAAGCCATACCTGTGGTCTTGGAAGTTAAAACCACTAAATGTAGTTTCAAATTCTATTAAAGAAATGGGACAAAAATTAAGAGGAAAAATCTGTACATGCCGAGGGAACAACAGAACATTAACCATAAACTACCTGGTTTATAAAGCACAAATAGGGCTCGACAGGTTTGGTCACACTTTTCCAATTGAATCACAGAGTTAGTGAATGAAGAGAAAGAAGTCGGTATACTCTATTTGGCCCGTGAGCTAGGAACACACAGCTGTGCTCTTAAAGCTGTGGTACTTAAAGACCAACCCAAGGAGGAAGAAATTGAGGAAAACCAGTCAAATCAGCTGTGGGAGTTACTGATTTGTTACTTGGACACTGAAGGGGGAGCCAGAAAGCAAGGATACAGAACAGTGTGTAATTGGAGTGAAGCAAAGTGATAAAGTGTTCCTCTGTAGCTGAATGCTGTCCATGCATTTGCTAGAATTCTAGCTCTGCCCCAATATTTACTGAAAACTCAAAGGCAAGTATTGTACACTATCACCTTTGACATACTAAGTGGTCTTATGGTCTATCTGTCATCAAATCTATGTGCCTGCTCCCCATAGCTGTACCACTGCATCATGGTGGCTGTCGTTGCCGGGACCTTCATTTGAGCTTCTCTGGATTCCAGGACTACTTTCTCACATGCAGGCAACTTGTCTGGGTCAGGGGATTATCCCACCTCCAGTATCACCCAAGCTAAGAACTTTTCCATTGTCCTTCCTTACTCCATAGAAGTTCAGTCTCCCAGAATGTTGAACTGTGGGGCTATATGCAAGCATGTTGCAATTTTGTGTATTCTTTTAGGGCGCTTCTCAGTAGGGGAGGCTTGGTAGCCCACTGGCTCCCCAGATATGCAGGTGGTCAATGCATTCTCTTTCAAAGGAATTGACTTTCCCCTCCATTTCTAGTTGGCCACTTTCCCACAAGTCAGAACGCTATAGTTCATTATTTTCTTTCAGTCAGAAACTTCTGCTGTATGTACCAAAAAAAAAAAAAAAAAAAAAAAAAAGAGTTGTGAATAGAGCCAACGATACCACACCATTTTCTAGAGCAGGTTATATCGAAGTAAGATCTATCTTCAAATCCATAAATTCATTGTTGATTAACTGTATACTTTTTAAAATGACTTTAGCATTATAGACTTTCCTTCATATTTTTTTTTCTTTTCAAAATTAACAGTGGATCTTCTTTTCCATGTGTGTAACAGATTTTTGGCTGAGAAGATGATGCTAGGGAAAATAAATTTAAGTTATTGCCTGTTCTTCCTTGCTATAACCTCTTCTCTCTCTGAATCCAATCCTACGTTTCCAACCCTGAGATGCAATTCTTTATTTTCAGCATTGGTCTTTGGACACTGTGTTTTGAATGTTGGTCATCCTTCTCTATTGTCTGATTAGCTTAAGAAACTGAGGCCAAGCCCATGCCATATTTCTTCCCCTACTGCAGGAAAAGATCTCCTTGTTCACAGATAATGGATAGGAGATAGAATTTCATATGATCTTAATAAACAGAAAATGAGATTTTTTACTTTTCTGTTTTCAAACAGCCTTTCATGAGAGCTAACTGGAAAAGAGAAGGAAGTCATAGAAGGACCTATGTTTGTGGATTATCAGCTGTGTACCAAGGATTGTTCTAAGTGCTCTGCTGGACATGTTCCCTCTTTTATTTTATGTTTCTAATAAAGCTACAAGATATGTCCTTGTTATAGATCAGAAAATCAGGGATTAGAGAGTTCAAATTACAAGTCCAAGATCACAGAGAAAATGACAGAGAACCCAGTTAAAAACAAGGTCTGCTAATTTTCTCTAGTGGAAGGCGGGCTCATAGGCCGGATTTGTAGGATGTCTGCTTTCCTGCTCAGATCCCTTCTTCCTTCTTTTCAAGGCATCTCCCCCCTAGTATCTTTCATTTAATATCCACTTTCCTCCTTCTGCCTATGACACTTACGGCTAGCTTTAAAAATTTTATTTAGTGGCAGGTAATATAGAAAAGTGGATAAATAAGTGTATTACCTGATTTATTTCACAAAGTGGACATGCCCATATTAGGTCACACCCCAGATCTAGCTCTAGAGCATTATTAGCACCAGAAGCTCCCCATTTTTTCCTTGTGCCCCTTTCCTGGAAGTAACCACAAATATAATCACTATCATGACTTCTAACAATGTAGTTTAATTTTATCTGTTTTTTATATTTACCTAAATAGAATCATAGAGAATATATTCTTTTGTGTCTAGCTTTTATTCTCCATTTTGTTTGTGTAATTCATGTAGGTTTTCCCATTAAGCATCGGCCCATTCATTTTCCTCACTGTATGGTATTCCACAGTATACAGTATGTATATTTTAACTTTTGATGGATGTTTGTTTTTTTCCATCTTAAGGCTATTGTCAATGCTGTTCTTAACATTCTTGAACAAGTCACCTGATATTCAAACCTATGTTTGTCTGTTGGCTATAATCTAGAACCAGAGTTGCTGGATTATATGGATGTGTAAAAATTATATGGATAGATATGAAGAGAGATATGAAGAGCTTTGCCAAACAATATTCAAATTCATTTACACTAGCAGTATATGAGGATTCCATTTCTTCAGCATCCTTGACAGCACTTGGTATTGTCAGTCTTTTTTAATTTTAGCAACTTGGTTTATATGTTTAGATATATCATTGTGGTTGTAATTTGCCTTCTCTTGATGACTCATGGGTTAATCACTTTTTCCAATGTTCATTTAATTGATAATCTTTTGTTCTCATGCCTGTCACATGGCTAGGAGCTCTGAACTGTCCTTCAGAATATAAGCTTTACTATTAGACTTTTGGACCAAAGTACTTCAAGTATGTGAAGGAACTCCTCTCTTTTATTCCTTCCTCTGGGCTGCTGGTCCCATGCAGTCCCCTACCCCAGAAAAGTCTACATCAGAGGCACTTTGACAATACTTTTAATTTTTAAATTTTCTTTTTTTTTCTTCCTTCCTTCCTTCCTTCCTTCCTTCCTTCCTTCCTTCCTTCCTTCCTTCCTTTCTTTCTTTCTTTCTTTCTTTCTTTCTTTCTTTCTTTCTTATCAGAGAAAGCATGCACACGAATGTAGGGAGGAAAAGAGGAGGAGAGAGAGGGAAAGGGAAAGAATCTCAAGTGGACTCTGCACTGAGTACAGAACCCAACTTGAGGCTCATCTCACAACCCTGAGATCATGACCTGAGCTGAAATCAAGAATCAGATGGATGCTTAACCAACTGAGGCACCCAAGCGTCCTTTGTCAGAGACAGTTTGACAGTTACTTCCTAACCACAAACCTGTTCCCCATTTCACTATCTCATAATGGCTGTGCCTTCTCTATTTTGTAAGTAAAGATGTGCAATGTACAGTATTTCTTGGGCAGACTTAAGTCAAAGTCACCATGTTCTGTGATGAGATCTGGCCCCAAGCAAAGTGCTCCAAAGTGCTTTTGATTTGTGGTCCTTATTATTTGCTCAAGGTTATTCCACTTTCAGACTGTCTCTGAATATACAATTCATTGTGCAAACATCCACACTGAAGTGAGGGAAAATCGGCATCAAAGGTCTCGTCTCATAGTGAGTTTGTTTTCAGAAAGTTCACAGTAGTTTTTAAAATAATACCTACTCAGTAGAAACTGGGCTTCTTTGCAGCCATTAACTTTTAACCTCTCCTACGTTTGCAAAAGGAGAGAGTAAATTTGGGCAGCTTTCTTGCCCAAATACAACAATTTAGAAAAAAAAATTTAGTCCTGATTTATGCTTAGTACTTTAACATCAACCAAAATCATTACTTATGTAATCTCAATTATAGCGCTGCTATCATGGGAGGAAACTGATATTAAAAAAGAAAGAAAGAAATTTCCACTCTTCTATATAAAAATACCTCTGTAATACACTAGCCCATCAGATGTGGAAGCTATTGTGTTTTACTTTGATAAATATAAAAGCTTACTTATATGGTATTGAGGACGTCAAACTTAGAATCAGGTTTTGCCTTCAATATTTATTAGAATGATCTTTATCAGGTTAATTCCTTGAATTTCTGCTACCAGCCAGTAAGAAATACTTTTTTCCCCTACTACTCACTGAGTCCTATGGCATTAATTTTTTTTTTAAATTTCACTACAAAACCAACCACCCAACCATGTGAACATGCAGAAGAGGACCGTCAGAAATAGCTTTTATAGTAACTAAGAGCTTGTAGTTTTGTTCTGTCTGGCGTAGTAACTAAGGATTTCTCTTTGCTCCCAGTGCTTAATGCAATTCAACATGGGTCCTAATGACCTTGCCTGTGTCTTGGAGACTCACTGATATGAAGCTCACACTAGGTTATGTTAACAGGATGCAACACTTGACTTTTAAAAATTAAAAATTTAGGGGTGCCTGGGTGGCTTAGTTGGTCAAGCGACTGCCTTTGGCTCAGGTCTTGATCCCGGAGACCCGGGATCGAGTCCCACATCGGGCTCCCTGCTTGGTGGAAAGCCTGCTTCTCCCTCTCTCACTCCCCCTGCTTGTGTTCCCTCTCTGGCTGTGTTTCTCTCTGTCAAATAAATAAAATCTTTTAAAAAAATTAAAAATTTTAATTGGTCATTTAAGAAATGATTAGTCACTTATCTTTAAAAATAAACCAACTTAAAACATTTCTTTAAATTGAAACCTGTTCATGTGGTTGACATATCTTTATTGCTCCACAAAATATAAAGAGAATTAAGTTAAGAGTAGATGCTATTTTAGTCTGGGATGAAGGCATTTGTTTGGCATTGAATGACCAGTTCATTACTAAAGGTTTTATTCTCATCAAATACAGACCCAAGTCCAGGAGCTCAGAGAAGGACCATTTCTAGAATATATGTATATTAAGATAATAACTTCAGGGATACAACATTGTTTGTATTTAATTTCCTATTCATGTCAACATAGGATTTCCAGTAGTTTTCAAAACCAAAGTATAAGTCATTTCCAAGACTCCATCCTCTGATCACAGACCAATCCCTGTTGGCAAATACTAAGTACTGACCACATATACATGGGGGAAAAAATCTGCACTGCAAAAACAGGGAATATATACACTTGTCTTAAACTACATGCCACCTAATGCACTGTTGACTGTTTTCAATCATATATTTCTGTTTGGTCCGAAAAAATTAATGAGATACACATTTTCTGGAATGTCTAATTTTTTTACGTGATTCCCTGAATTCACTCGCCATTTCCACTGTAACAAACATTCTGTGTAGCAGAGCGATTAAAAGAACTACTTAAAAATCTCAACCCCTGATTTACTTTCTTTATGAATTTGAGTTCCTCTTACATTTAGAGAAGGAGAGAAAATAAACAAAGGTAATAAATCACGGAGGTCTTCTGGTCCCGGATTTCAGTGGCCAGCAAAGCCATTTGTTTGTTTTCTCTTCTGGGGTTATCGGGCCCTTCCTTAGAAACCATGAGCTGATAATTCTCTTTCTTTTACATAGGAAGTTGGGTTTCTGGTGCTTGCAGTGACTCATAAATTGTGCTTATTTATTTATGTTTTTTAAGATTTTATTTATTTATTTGACAGAGAGAAACACAGCTAGAGAGGGAACACAAGCAGGGGGAGTGAGAAAGGGAGAAGCAGACTTCCCACCGAGCAGGGAGGCCGATGTGGGACTCGATCCCAGGTCTCCGGGATCATGATCTGAGCCGAAGGCGGTCGCTTAACCAACTGAGTCACCCAGGCGCCCTCATAAGTTGTGCTTATTGATGAAAAGTTAAGTATTCATATTTGCCTCTGTCCCTGATTTCCCTTTGCCTTTTTATTATTATTTTGCTTTGCATTTCAGTACTATATAACATTTGTCACATAAAGGAAAGATTGATGAGCTGAATTTCAAAATTTCTTTAGCATTCTTATATACCATAGTTTCCAAAAATATTTAAGCATGAGATCACCCTTATGCAGCCTCATTACTCAGCATCCAAAAATAATGATAAAAATATTACAATGATCCTAGAATTTATACAGTTAACTATAGGAAATTGGTTATAAAGGTGCAGGGAGCCACACTACCTACTGTTGGGAGAGATATTTAAAAAAGATATATTTTCTCATGCTATGCACAATAAAGATTATGAAGATATATAGTAATGCAAATGTGACTTCTCCCCATCATTGTCATCAGGAATAAGGGGTGTCTTGTAGACCTGACAATAATCCCTCAGGTGATGTGAGGATTAGAGTTTTTGGTTTGATTATTCTCAGATGGTTATTAATTAATTAATTAGTTAGTTAGTTATTAATTAATTAATTTTTAAAGATATATTTATTTGAGAGAGGGAAAGAGTGTGAGCAGGGGGAGGTGCCGAGGGAGAAGGAGAGAGAATCCTGAAGCAGAGTCCCAGCTGAGTACAGATCCTGACACAGGGCTGGATCCTAGGGCCCTGAGATCATGACCAGAGCGGAAATCAAGATTCTGACACTCAACTGAGTGAGCCAGCCAGGCACCCCTCAGATTGTTATTAGAAATCATCTCGTAAGATATTTGCTTCACAATGTTTTCGTTTGTTTCCTTTCTGCAAGAAGATCACATCGCATAAAAGTTGTTTAAAAAAAGCTAGAAATGGGGGCCAGAACATAGGGAAACTGTTGAAGAGGGATTGCTAATCAGTCCATAGCATAAATCACTAGACAGCAATACTTACACATTATGACTTTCATGGGCCCCTTCATCTATGAAACCTTGTTAAAAATTATATTTAGAGACTCTTGGTGAAAAGGCAAATAGACTAATATTGTATGACACAGTCTTTTTGTGACCTGAAAGCTGATGTTTTTCTTCTAATTAAAAAAAAAAAAGGCATTTTTGTAGGTTTCTAAAAAGTATTATGGACCCTTGGCTGTGTGCCTGCTATGCCTGAGAGGTAGATGAGCCCCAGACAGCGAGTCACCCCCTCACTCTCCACCATTAGAATGTGTTTAGATTATCACACAATCAGACACCATCTTAGATAACAGAAGACAGGCTCTGGGGGATTGGAATGTAGGGCCAGGTGTATTTCAATACAAAGAGAAAGACGATAGAATGTGGTTTAGAAAGAGAAGGCTGTGTCTGGGTTCTAGAGACAGGGATGAAAGGGATAGGAGGAGAGGTTCCAAGGATCCAGAGAAATGTTTAAAAATGGAGCAGGTAGGAGGATGAACAGAACAATGAAACGCAAAATCAAAATCCTGATCCTAGTGATCTCCAAGGTTATCAGCAGAATCATATAGGTTGGAAATGACTCCAGTCTTAATAGCCCTTCTGGAAGAAATTGCTTTTATTTGTATAAACTAGATGATTTGTGATAAAGTGTCTATCCATTTGCTTTTTGCCTTATCTCAGTGGAAGAAAATTATCCTCTATGCAAATGCAACGCTGAAAGAAAATTACTCTTCTTGCCTTTCTGTATTTTTCCCCGCATACCTTTTAACTAACTTCATAAGCTTTATACTTGCAAGTCTTTTAATTGAAGGAACGTCAAAGCCTCGTGTCAGTGGAGACTTGCAATCTTTTGCTCACTTCATCATTGAAAAGTTAAAAGTCAGCCCTTGTTGAACACTTTTGCTTTTATTCCTGCTGAAAATAATGCCAAATGTTAGCAGAGTTGGGGGCTGGAGGAGGCGTATTTTAATTCAGCCTTAAAGAGTTTTACCAAGATGCCTTTGAAGATTGAGCTGAGATGGATGCGTATTGTCGACTTACTATGGTGAATACAGTCAGGATTGTCTTCTCACAGAATGAAGAATCCTAGAATAAAAATACAATCCTCCTCTATTGCAAAAAAACATATCCCTTTCTGGAAACATTTTTTTTCAATATTGATTTTAATTGCTTTTCTTTCAGTATTTGGGTCATCATTGACACGATGATAAGATTTCATGTAGGGAGCCCCTGGGTGACTCAGTCAGTTAAGCATCTGCCTTTGGCTCAGGTCATGATCCTGAAGCCCTGGGATGGAGCCCCATATCAGGCTCCCTGCCTAACAGAGAGCCTGCTTCTCTCTGCCCCTCACCCAGCTCATGCTCTGTATCTTTCTCCCTCAAAGAAAGAAGGATTTCATGTTATGGTCACATATTTGGGGGAAAATAATGTGGTATCTCTTTCTGTGGGTTATAGAAAGAGACGGTTTGGACTCCTACCTTGTGTTGTGTCATTCATCAGGCAAGGAGAATAGGGAATCAGATGGAGAGGAATGCTTGTGATGTTGCTAACACATCCACGGCAAGCTGATTTGAATAGTATTGACATGGTGTATAGCAACTCTACTGACCCTGTCATTTCTTTGCATTCTCAGCAGATTGTGTTTATATAGCCACAGAAGGACCATGTCAAATCAGAGATGGTCATCAGGAGGACTGTAAGACACAGGGGTTGACATCTATGCAGTGACTATGTGCAGTGTTCCCCCAAACTTGAAAACAAAGCTTTGTGAACTGCTTTGTGTCCACTTAACAGGGAATTTGCTCTTCGGGGAGAGAGGAAAAGACACCATAAAGCTAATGAAGTTAACGGTCTGGGTGCCTGGGTGGCTTACTCAGTTAAGCGTCTGCCTTCAGCTCAGGTCATGATCCCGGGGTGCTGGGACTGAGTCCCTGCTCAGCAGGGAGTCTGCTTCTTCCTTTGCCTCTGTCCCTTGCCCCTGTTCATGCTCGTGCTTTCTCTCTCTCTCAAATAAGTAAATAAATCTTAAAAATAAACAAAAAGAAACTACCGCCTTTGAATAGTCAACAGTACTTTCATAAGAAGCAGAAAGGAAAGTTTCATCATGCAAACTTTTTCTCTCATTTTCTCTTCCTGTTTGAAGACTTAGTTGCATGGTCCTCACCCCAGTAATCTAAGTTACAGAGACACTTTCCTGCATGTTGTCTATGCTGGGATAAGAGTGTAGAGAAACTTTGATTTTATTAAGTGCACACTGCATAGAGAGATTTCTTTTCTAAATAAACATTAAGTGATTTATGCACTAATAGAATACAAGCTTCTGATGCTGTTTTAGGGAATTGTGAAGGATTTATGATTTTTCCCGCATTTCTCCCTTACTAACTTAGACATACTTCAGGATTTTATCATTGTTTTTGACAAAATACCTTGAGTTGAAGGTTGTAATAAAAAGCACTCCAAATGCCAGATATTGGATAAAATCCGAGGCTGTTCAGATTGCTAAAGAAAATCCCAATTTAGCCACCCTTCTAAAATTAAAAACCAAATCTGCAAAGCCTTATGTTATTTTTATATCTTGTGTGTGTAAATAACATAGAGTGTTGGATCATTTTTCATAGTATTTAACTAAATCTCATTTGTTTTCACCAAATGAAGAACAAATTCTTCATTTACTATATCATTTTACATTTCTCTCCATGACTCTTTTTTCCAAGCAAACAGATTTTGCAATCAGATGCCTCCTAGCTGGGTGTTCATGAGCTGTGATGGATTATTTTTAATAGGTGCTATTTTCCTACATCATTAACTGTTCTTTATCTGGTGGTGTTTCTTTGGGCAAGTTAGAAAAGAAACAATGCTTCAGCCATTTACCCAAATAGGCAATGACATTAAATGTGTTTTTAAAAAGTTGATTATGTACACACAAAGATGTGTTTATTTTAGGAATATGTATGAGTAGAAGCTTGAGAGTGTGTGCGCGCGCGTGCACGCACAAGCACTTTTTCAACTTAAAACTCTCTCTGCTGGCTGACTGCCATCTCCATGCCAGTCTCCATGGCAACTTTCTTAAGGATAAGTAACAGAAATGTGAGGAGGCCGCCTGCCCACAAACAAAGCTGCCACAACCCTGCCAGAGACCTGACTAGACAGAATCCCAGAACACTCCACATTCCATGAGAGTTATGCAGGTTACTGCAGCTGGCTCCATTGAAAGGTACAGCGCCTCCAGTCCTGGGCGGAAAGTTAAGAATGCCTTCCCACATATCGATTGGAATGTAGATGCACAACCCACATGTCTTGACATTATTTTTCCCTTCCTGTTGCTTTGAATAACTTAAGTGTTTTATATCGAGCACTTACTTTTGAGTGGTATTTGGAACTTTCTTTCTTCACAGAGACCATGGCCTGATACAGTGTGCTGAAAACCCCACCAGGACACGATTTATGTACCTTTAAATCACTTGAGTAACATGTCGATTAAGTAATGCTTTAAAATGTTGTCCCATTTCCTTTTGTGAAAATAACATGTTTGCTTTTTAGTAAATTTTAATGCATTTACACAAGTTTTCCCAAGAAATTAATATAATTATTTGTTAAAAGATATGGTTATGGACTGAATGTTTGTGTCCTCCCAAAATTCATAAATTGAAATCCTAACCCCCTACAAAGTAATGGTATTAGTAGGTGGGATCTATGGGGGGGGTACTTAAGTCATGAAGGTGGAACCCTCATAAACAGGATTAGTGCTTTTATGAAAAGGGTCCATGAAATCTTCTTAGCCCCTTCCTCCATGTAAGGACACAGTGAGAAGGGGCTGACTATGAACCAGGAAGAGAGCCCTTATTATAGAACATGATCTTTTGGTACCTTGGTCTTGAACCTCTGATCTCCAGAACTGTGAAAAATAAATTTCTCTTGCTTATAAACTATTCCATGTAGGGTATTTTGTTATAAGAGGTCAAACAGACCGAGACAGATATATACGTAAGGTATATCATTAATTCTCAATCAGGGACAGTTTTTCCCCCTTGAGACACTTGGCAATATCCGGAAACATTTCTGGTTTGAAATGGGGACCATACTACTGGCATCTAGTGGGTAAAGTTGGAAATACTTGTAAATATTCTACAATTCACAGAAGAACTCCAAAAACAAAGGATTACTGACCCCAAAGGTCAATAGTGCCAAAGCTGAGACTACCTTGTACATATACTTAGATGTAAGGAGTGTATGTTGTGTGCTGTGTGCGTGTGTGGGTATATACACATACACTGATTTTTAAATGAAAAACCTAATGTGTAGCATGTTCAGATAGCAGTAAACTGCACTAAGGCACTTTTCTATCTAAGTTGTTTTTGCTCTGTCTGTTCAAAGTGGGAACCAGAATTCTGATAACAATGTCAGTCTTAGACCCACTGTTCAGATTTATCCATATAGTTTGTTTGGCACTCCTGTAACTGCAATTGTTTTTTAAGACCACAAAAAATTACCTGAACATGTCAGACCTATGCTAGGGAGTGAAAACGATGTGTAGTTTATTTTGTCCCTAAAGATGATTTCTACGCAATGCACTATAAATGATATACAAAATGTTTTGACATTAACTATTAATTCTTTCCCATTTGGAATTAGTAAAATGCTTAATAAGTATGGCTAAGGGACAAATTTATGATCTGCAGCATCCAGATTGCTCATTTCATCACCAAAGTTCTGCTAATGCTCTCCGGAGTACTCAGCTTGTTTCTATCCAGTACTATTCACAATTTCCCTTATGCTGAGTTTTTTAACTGATTATGGAAAATTCTGCATTTCTAGTTCCACAAATGCAAGGCTCACTTTAAAGACAAGACTAGGAAGTTTTATGGTGTTAACCAATACTACTCAAAGTGTGGTTACTTGGGCTGGTGAAGGGTTACAAGTATTTGATTACTGATCTGCCGCAGTTAATTAATTAACTAATTAATTAATTAAAGATTATCTTTTCTTATTTGAGAGAGGGAGTGAGCTAGAGAGAGCACTAGCCAGGGGAGGGAGGAGCAAACTCCTCACTGAGCAGGGAGCCCCATGATGCAGGACTCCATCTCAGAACCCCAGGGATTCATGACCTGAGCTGAGGCAGACCCTTAACAGACTGAGCCATGCAGATGCCCATGATTTAGATACAGATATTTAAAGTAATCTTTTAGAAACTTTTATAGCAATTTAATAATGTGTATTTCATCCAATAGTTGGCTGTAGTTGATTTTGCATATTGAGTCATAGGGAGTCACTAACTATGAAGTAGTCAGTGGGATCACGTGAACTCACTTGGTAAGGCCACACATTGGTATGTGACAAATAGGAAATTAAAAAAAAAATAACCAAACACTGATAATGTAAGAAACAACATCACATTCATTATTTTTTTAAACTTGGAAATGTCTTCTTTTATTCATGCATAGGTCAGTTCTGATTATATTTGGGTGTGTCTTGTTAAGCTACTCTTGTGTTTTATTGTGATGTTGAGGTTAGTTGGTTACAAGGCAGAATAGTGTATGCATTTGGTGCAACCTAGAAAGGATCTTTTGGAGAGAAATGAATATCATGTGTATAATTAAGGTTATATTATGCTGTTACATTCAGCAGCCTCCAGATCTCAGAGGCTTAATTCAGCAAAGCTGTATTTCTGGATTGCAGAACCTGTCTATCATGGGAAACAGGGCCCTCTCATTGATCACACAGGATCCCAGACTGATGGAGTGTCCACCACATTTAACATTTCTGATCACTATCCAGAGGCAAAGGGAGTCTTTGGTTACTCTTTCATTGAGCAATTAAACGCTATGCCTCCGAAGTGACTCACATGTTTTTTCTCTCCCCTCAATGGCCAGATCTAGTCCCTTAACCCCATCCAACTACAAGAGAAAAGAGGGTACAAATCAACATTTGCCTATGAAGTAGGGACTCAGAGAGATTTGGTGAACCCCATTAAAGGCTATGACACTGCAAAATGCCTCGGCATTATTATTAAGCATATGCCTTTGCTTATAACATCCCTGGGTTCTTTTCAGCATGTCCCTTCTGCTTTTACTTATGCATAGGAGGCAGTGTAGGGAGGGAAAAATATTATTTTGATTTCAGATAGAATCCTAACCCTTGATTTCAAATAGAATCCTAACCCAAGTTGGTTGTGGTATAACCTCACATAAATCATTTAATCACTTTGAAATGGAACAATCATGTCCATCCCAGGGGTTTTGATGAATATTAAATTGGTAACTTTTATTAAAATGCCTTGCATATTCCTTATTAAATGCAGACCAATGAAAGTATTTACTAGCAGCCTGTAATAGTTTGGAAAAATCTTGTTTTCATCTAGAAAGTTCTAAATAAAATTGAAATCAATTTGGGTAGACCTCAACTATTAAAGTATGAGAGATCCTTAAGCAGTATTACAATATTACCTATTACTGTTGATCTAGCCAATATATCTTGAGCTATTTTTTATGAAATCATAGCGTGAGAAGACACAAGTTATCAACTTTTTTTCTTGGGGAAGAAATGTTTCTAGTCTTCCGTAAATTTCCATCAAAGCATTTTTCATTGCCACTCGGGTCTTTATTTTTCTACATTACTGCATCATATAGGTCTTAAGAAATTAAGCCTGCAAAATGATAGCTCTTATTTCAAATCCCTGCTCAATTTCAGCTGACTTTCAGGCTAATTACATATAGCTACTTTTCTGTTTAAGAGTTGATTATGTAGATTAATTCCTTTTTTTTTAATAAAGATTTTTATTTGTTTTTATTTGACACAGAGAATGAGATTTGCAAGTAGGCAGAGAGGCAGGCAGAGAAAGACGGAGAAGCAGACTCCCTGCTGAGCAGAGAGCCCAATGTGGGACTCAATCCCAGGACCCTGAGATCATGACCTGAGCCGAAGGCAGAGGCTTAACCCTCTGAGCCACCCAGACACCCCTGTGTAGGTTAATTCTTAAAAAAAAAAAAAAAAAAAAAAATTGTTTTTGTTTTAGCTCCAGCTAGTGGACATATAGTCTTATACTAGCTTCAGGTGTATGCTATAGTGATTCAGCAATTCCAGTCATCACCCAGTGCTCATCACAAGCATCCCCATCACCTATTTCACCCATCTTCCCCTGACCTCTTCTCTGGTATAGGTTAATTCTTTAAAAACAAGGTTATTAAAAAGACTTGAACTAAATCTAATAATGGATAATTGATACGCCAGAAGATTATTATTTCTGCAAAGAGCAGATGCTATTGGTGATTAGAGCAATTTTGCATTTATGACAAGGAAAAGCCATCTCAGCAGTAGTAAAGATTTAGTGTCAGTGACTCATTCCCACTGTAGGGTAACAGTCAGGCTCACGGTCTTCTTTTCTGGCCCTGGCACCAGAGGACAGAATAGTGTGATCATACCATTGAATCACTCCTGTTCTTGTCCTTTCTGCCACTTCCCCTCCCTCCCTCTTGAGACTGTGAACCAGGCCATTAATTGAATGCTTTCGAAAACGGATGTTTTACAGGTAAATATTGTTGCTGTTTTTGTCATGAACATTGTGGTGTATTGATGCAAAAATATTTCCCTTTTTTATCCCTTCCTCTTAAAGGGTGAAAAATCCTCTCTTAAGAGGGCTTTGCCAGTAGGATGCCTTGGTGGCTCAGTCGGTTTAGCATCTGCCTTTGGCCCAGGTCATGATCCTAGGGTCTTGGAATTGAATGCCCTGTTAGGGAGCCTGCGTCTCCCTCTGCCTGCTGCTCCCCACTGCTTGTTCTCTCTCTCTAACAAATAAATAGATAAAATCTTTTTTAAAAAAATAGGGCTTTGCCGTCTTCTCTGTAAGGGGTAGAGTATATCCCTGCCCCATTAATCTGAACTGGCTGGGAGACTTGCTTAGGTCAGTAGAAGCGATGGTGTGTCAGTTCAGGGCCTTGGCCTCAAGAGGCCTGCATGCTTCTGTTTTTTCTTCTGGAACCTTGACACTACTATAAGAACAAGGCAGACTAGCCTGCTGGGGAATGAGATACGTGTAGAAAAGAGCCAAGTTATCTGAGCCAAGGCCATTCTAGACTAGCCAAAATTCAATGGACCCTATAGCTGACCAGACCCAAGAGTGAGCCCATCAGAACCGCCAAGATGACCCTTAAACTTATGAGAAATAGTACACAGTGATATACTGAAACTTGCCATGTCTAAGTGAGGGAATGGGGCCATAGTGTGTGTGTCAGTGTCAAGGAGATTCCTCTGCTGAATCCTAGGTCTCAGAGAGTCTCCTCCCCAAATAAACATACTCTGTATTCATCTGGGACTTCTCATTTTGACCACTGTATTAGTTTCCTTTTGCTGATGTAACAAATTAGCACAAATTTAGTGTCTTAAAAGAACACAAATTTAATATCTTTTAGCCCTAAAAGCATGCATTTCTGAAATCAGAATGGGATTTCTAAAATCATTTGAGTCCTGAGGTTTGGGGGTTTTTGTTGTTGTTGTTGTTGCTAAGCGTTTTTTCCTTAATTTTTTTCTTTCCTTATAGATTTTACAAGAAACAGCAAACACAAACCAGGCCATATCTTCACCACTTTGTGTGGAAATTTCTGCAGCTAAATTTTCACTTAGAAGTGATCACTTACAAGTTCTGCTTTCCATCTGCAGGACACATTCCGGCGAAGCTTTCCTTCTCTAGATAATGTGAAGCCTTTTTTCCTCTGGTTTCTAATAACATATTTCTCATTTCTTTCTGAGGCCTAGCTAACCATGCCTTTAATGCACATGTCTATCATTAGTCTGTTTATGAAGATTTAAATGTTCTTGAAGAAAGCATAGAGTCCTCACTAGCAGAGTCATCAGAATCCACATTTCTACTACAGTCTGTTTAAGGCGATCTAGGCTCTTTCTGTCATGGTCATCAACATTTTTCTAGCCTCTGCCCATTGCCCAATTCCCAAGCCACTTCCATCCACATTTTTCATTCTTTTGAGCAGCAGCCCACATTTGGTGTCAGGGTCTGTATTTGTCTCTGATTCCTGCTGTAAAAAATCACCACACCAAAGAAAAAATAATAGTAAATGTATTAGCTTATGTTTCTGGAAGATTGAAGTTGCAAAGTCAAAATGTTGGCAAAGCTCCATTCCTTCTGGAACCTTTTGGGGAAAATCCATTTCCTTGCCTTTTCCAGGCTCTAGAGGCCACCTACATTCCTTGATGTGTGACCCCTTCTTCTGTCTGCAAAGTGGGCAGTATAGATTCCTCAGACCTCGTTTTCCTCTTCCTTCTTCTCCACCTTCTCCCTCTCATCTCCACTTCTTCCATCAAATGTTCTTCTCTGACTCTGACACTCCTGCCTCCCTCTTTTAAGGACATCTCTGGTCACATAGCCTCTCCTAAATTATCTAAAACAATCTTCCTATGTCAAGATCCTAAATTGTATCTGCTAAGTCCCCATTCCCGCTTGAGGTAATATATTCACAAATTTTAAGAATTAGAACATGGACATCTTCAGTGGGGGGTGGGGGAGGGTGGAGGTAAAGATCATTCTTCCTACAGAACCATCTCTCTAGGTGGTTTTCTTTAAATATTAAAACCCAAGTCTATTAAATAGAACTCTTCGTTAAAAATGGAATATACCGGGACGCCCGGGTGGCTCAGTCAGTTAAGCGACTGCCTTCACCTCAGGTCCTGATCTCAGCGTCCTGGGATCCAGTCCTACATCTAGCTCTTTGCTCAGCAGGGAACCTGCTTCTCCCTCTGCCTGGCACACCCTCTTCTTGTGCTCTCTCTCTCTGACAAATAAATAGATAAAATCTTTAAAAAATAGGATGTACATGTCAAAAATGTCTTTCTAAACAAGGAAGGATAAACTCTATCTTGTCAGAAATTGATATACAATGAAAGTAAAAGAAGCCCCACATATTTCCTTAAAAAAAAAAAAACAAACTCTTTAACATTAAGGAAGGCACATGATGTAATGAGCACTGGGCATTATATAAGACTGGTGAATCACTGACATCTACCTCTGAAATTAATAATATATGTTAATTAATTGAATTTGAATTTTAAAAAATGGGAAAAAATCCCTTTGAATTCTAAGCTGCTCCTGAACAATTCACGTTTTAAATGGTTTTAACTAGTGTTACATTTTTATCACTTGTAAGAAAGACCATTCTTCATAGTCATACAAGTCTGTCAACAATAAACGTAGAACATCTTTGAATTAGTAGGAAGATGAAAATGCCCGGTGCCCTGTCACTTCTCTGATGCTGGAGGTGACAGTCGGCCTGCAAAGCTGCTAACGAAGACAGGGGCTTGTCCCTGTCCTCTACTACCCAACAGTCCTGTCAGACTTCCAGTTTAGGGATAGTACATCAAGGCTCAATAAAACCTTTCAAGACCTCTAAGGTTATCTGTCTGTATTTTGGCTTGGGGTATGATCGCTGCTCACTTAGCTACCCCATTACCACTGTTACTGTTGATTTTCAAATATGCAACTTCTCTGAACTCCAGCCACAGTATTTGCCACTCTGACCTTCCGCGACATTGAATGCCACAAGCCGATTATATCCGCGGAGAAGAAAAATTTCCTTTTATGTATTTTGTTTACTTGCCGTTACCTCCCTGTGACCTTAGCTCTCACTCTGCAAAACTGCATAAGAAGACAGAAGAAAATTGCTCAAAAAGAGGACTCACCCTCTTCCCCTCCCCCTCCCTGTGGTAGTGTTAAAATAGGACTTTTCAGTGCCTTCCACTACCAAAAATAAAAATATTGTTTTTGTCACCTCATGCAATTTAAATGTATTACCACTTCTCTCACTGTACTTCTTTGAAGATCCTTGGATTCTGGTGCAAATAGTGCTCTTTATATAGAAAAAGATGATTAACTTCCAGTCTAGTTCTGTTTCACTTCTGGGTCGAAGGCACAGGCAGTGAACTCAAATGGAATTCTCCAGCATGGTGTTAGGTTCTCTCGCTTTTCATATTCTGCAGCATCCTGTTTGCTTTTGGAAAATTGGTTTTTCACGGTGGAGAACATCATCAAAGTAACTCCAAAATATCTCCAAACTATTTTCTCCATAGAACATTTGGTCAGTTTAGAGCCCAGCTGTTGACAGATGCAAGTTACAAGGGAAAAGTAACCGTTCCATGATATTTGTTCCTTTGCTTTCGCATGGTATGCTCTTGTGACAGTGGAATGCTGAGGATAGACCTTTTAGACTTAGGCTACAAAAAAATCCAGAAGGCTGCACCTGAAAGCTGATTTGATATTTTGCTGACACATATTATTTCTCCCTTTCCGGAGTTAATTTTCATCTGCCATCAATCTGCCTCCTCACCCAAAACACTGGAGTCCATCTGGAGTCTCTTTAGATCGTCTCTGTGTGGGTTTCCTCCTCCCACCAAATCAAGGCAAGTTAGCGTCATCAGAAACCTTCCCAGTTACCATCTGTCACCTTCCCGCAGATTTTGAGATGCCTACGGAATTCATGAGTCCTGAGACTAATTCTGAACAGGATTGCCTCTGAGGCATTTTTATGCTGAAATCTGTAGTCTTATCATTAGGTATTCTTTTATTTTCTAGCATTTTGTTGGCATGTGTCTGTGTTAGCCTGTGTAAGCATGTATTTTAATACATGCTGTGGTTGACTTTATTTTTTTAATTTTTTTTTTACAGATTTTATTTATTTATTCGATGCAGAGACAGATAGCAAGAGCAAGAACATAAGCAGGGAGAGAGGGAGAGGGAGAAAAAGGCTTCCCGCTGAGCAGGGAGCCCCATGCGGGGCTCGAACCTGGGACTCTGGGATCGTGACCTGAGCTGAAGGCAGATGCTTAACGAGTAAGCCACCCAGGTGTCCTGTGGTTGACTTTCAATAGGATTTGGTTACAAACTGGGGTATTTTATAGAAGGCAATATGACTTAGTGGTTAAATATAGAACTACGGGGTCAGAGCACATAGGTGGAAATACTGATTCTTCCAACTAATTTTGCCTTCTTCGACAAGTTACCTGTGCTTTCCAAGGCTCAATTTCTCCTTCTTTAAAATAGTCATCATGATGGAACCTTCTCTGTAGGGTTTTTTAGAGGAATTAATGAGATCTTTATAAATAAATTATTTAGCATGGTGCTTGGCAGGAATTAAATGCTCAGTAGATTTCATCTTTTATTCTTTGTCTTGAAAAGGATGTTAGGTGAATTTTCAGGAAGAGTTCCAACTTGAATAGGAATATGATTATACTGTTTAAAAAGACATTGAAATTTGTTCACTTGGTGTACCTGTATGTAATACTCATTGCATGCCTGGCCCTATAGGTACAAATTGGAGGTCCCTGCCTTCCATAAAGAGAGAAAAACATAAGACATAGGATGATAACACAACACAACTGTGGTGGGTATTATGAAAAGATATGGCCAAGATGCTATGAGAAAAAAAGCAATACCAACTCTGAGTGATGAAAAGAGGGTGGTGAGGAGAGAAGTGGGACCTCGGTGGAGTCCTGAATGGTAGACAAGTAGAAGTTTCCCAAGTGAAGGGAATTATTCTTGATGCAGAAGTAAGAAGAAACATGATAGGACCTTTAAAAAAAATTCTAAAACTGTTAGACTATTTCAAAGGGACTGAACTTAATTTCTGGCATGAATTTGTAAGGCAACAAAACCTGGTTAAGGAAGTAAATAAGTGATTGGTGTGGGTCTCAGGCAGCTCTGTAGATACCTAGCTTACTTACTACATAACCTTGAGCAAAAGTTAATAAAATAATAGTGACTACCACTGATTTAATACCTACCAAGTGCCAAATGCTGAAGTTGGTGGCTGTATAACCACTCTCCTCTCAAAATATATGGTATTTTGTTGGTTTTTAAACTAAGAACAGTAAGGCATGCCACCACTGTAGAAGCCCTCCTGTAAAAAATGTAAGGAATGGTAAATGGAGTTTGAATGCCAAACTGCCTCTGTCTGGGTTATCTTTATTATGAGGATTAGTGTTGCAGACCTAAGGAATTCCCGCCCTGCTGTTGCCACTTAGTTTTTTGATATGATGATACTCAGTGGCTTTATGACTCAAAATAAAATTATTAAGAGTCTGGAATTCTCCTGAACACCAACAACGAAACTTGCAACTGTTGACAGCTGATGATTTTAAAGTATGGGGTCATCACATTACAAAATTTGAGGTTTTTTTTTTTTTTTTTTTTTTTTTTTTTTTTTTTTTTTTTTTTTTTTTTTTTTTGTATCTTTCCCTCCTACGTGTCCTTCACTCCCAGGATTCAGTGTAGACCATTAACCTTCTTTAAGAGTTTCTGGACATGGGTGGCCTTCAGGGGAAGTCAAAAAAGATTGTTGTCCTTCTATGTGGAGGCCTCTGTGGAGCATTAGAGAGAAGAACAAGGCGGGTGGAGGGGCCCCATCCCTCCTTGTTATGCAACATAGTCTCTTGATTGTGAGAAGGTTACCCTGGTGAAGTTGTGCTCTTTAATGAGAGTGTCTGGCTCTGGAGGGAATATAAAGAGTTCTGCTGACCATGCCTGACCTCTTGTTAGAGTTGCTTCTTTGGGATGTTAAAATGCCTGTCGGGATTGGAGATGGTTCCTGGATTCATTATCTGTAGAAAGCAATGTGTAACTTTTTTGTGAGTGATGACCCTGCAAACAAACACTTGCTTCCAGTGATCCTAGTGGGTTTGCCAGTGTTAAATATCTGTGCCCTGTCTAAAGGGTTTAATTGTGATGAATTGAGCTACTAAATATTTAACCAAATGATGCAGCTGCAGATTGGATTGTCTTAACAGTTTGTACCTGCTTTTCCACATCTCTTCGCCGCTTACCATCATATACCCAATACATCCACAGTTCCAACGCCTACCATTTTGGGTTTTTTGAGGTTTTTCTTCTGAGGTCTGTAGTGCCATGTCTCTTAAAGCAAAGAACATTTAGGCGATATCATCTGAAGTGGGGTAGTTAACCCGTTGCCAAAGAGGTCATGACCAGGTTGATTATAATATCCTTCTCAACTCCTTGCTCTTGATAGATACTAACGATGAGAGTTGGCAGGTGAACCTGTTGGTCTCCTGTGCCAGTGACATGTTTTCCATGCTTAAAAAGGGAAATCAATGGAAATTAGGCAAGAAGGCATATGTTATCTCAGGGTAATAGGAAGCAATGGCTATTTTATGTCTGTATGTATATGTGTGTGTGTGTGTGTGTGTGTGTGTGTGTGTGTGTGTGTGTGTGTGTGGTTATACACCTTTGAGGGAGAGAGGTATTTGTTGATTATATACAAGCAAAATAAAATAACCATGTATATAATTTTTATAATCTATAACACATCAAAGTAATAAATTGGAGAAAATCATGAGTGTGTAATATTTTTCCCATTATCCCCATTTATTATTTGTAGCTATGAAATGCTCTTTAAAATGGTCTTTCCTGAGGGCACCTGGGTGGCTCAGTGGGTTAAGCGATTGCCTTTGGCTCAGGTCATGATCCCGGAGACCCGGGATCAAGTCCCACATCGGGCTCCCTGCTCAGTGGGAAGCCTGCTTCTCCCTCTCTCACTCCCCCTGCTTGTGTTCCCTCTCTGGCTGTGTTTCTCTCTGTCAAATAAATAAAATCTTAAAAAAAAATAAAAATAAAATGGTCTTTCTTGGGGGTGCCTGGGTGGCTCAGTGGGTTAAGCAGAATTCTGCCTTCGGCTCAGGTCGTGATCTCAGGGTCCTGGGATCCAGGCCAGCATCAGGGCTCTCTGCTCAGCAGGGAGCCTGCTTCCTCCTCTCTCTCTGCCTGCCTCTCTGCCTACTTGTGATCTCTCTGTCAAATAAATAAATAAAATCTTAAAAAAAAATGGTCTTTCTTGTAAAGAGAAAATTTTTCTGTTTTCATGAAAAAATCAGTGTGCCATTCCCTGCACAGGTTTATGGTCAGGAACTATAACGTTTTTTTTATGGGATTTAAACACAGAGAGTGGTCCACATTGATTTTTGGTCACCCAAAACCTAAGCAAAACTTTGCACTTTTCATCACTCTATGAGAAACAAATGGATGCGTTAGGAGGAAAGTTGTGGTATGCACTGTAACTGAGTGGAAGTAGATGGTTCTTCCTCCTTTGCTTTTGTGTTTCATCCATAGAATAGAGGAGACCACTTTTCGTATCTTCAGGTCACTGCAACTTGCTGAGCATTAAAAAAAAAAAAAAGAAAAAAAGAAAAAAGGTGTCTCTGCATTGTCCTTGGTAAATTGAGCTTATTTCTGGCAAAGGATTTCTGTCATCTCTATTAGATTTATTTACCAACTACTTACTTTTCAAGCAGGAGCATCTACATCCTTAATCTGAATTTTGAGTCTGTTTAATCATGCTTTATCAGATGCAAAATGGAAAAGACTACTTGGGCTCTTTTTCCTTTTTCCTCATGAGAAGATAATTTTCTTGCTTTGAGAATAGCTCTGTGACATTATTTATTTGTTTGTTTTTATTATTTTTATTTTTATGGTTATTTTATGTATTTTTTAATAATTTATTTTATTTTATTTTTTCAGTGTTCCAAGATTCATAGTTTATGCACCACATCCAGAACTCCATGCAATATATGCCCTTCCTTAATACCCACCACTAGGCTCACCTGTAAAAAAAAGCTTTTTATTTTGATGAAGTCCCAAAAATTCATTTTTGCTTTTGTGTCCTTTGCCTTTGGAGACATGTCTGTGACATTATTTTAATGCTCCTTTTTTAAAACCATGCAGCACTTCCAGTGACATCTATTTCCCTCCTAAAATAATTTGTAAACAAAATTGAGAACCATGAAATAAGGTATTCCTATGACAGATTTTTTGAGTCTTTTGCTTTCTCTTTCACTGTTCATACTGTATCCTGTTTACATATAACATTAAACAAAAGATGATTTTTTTCATAATGTTCAATAGGCACATGCCTGATTTTCCATATTCTAGGTAAACTATTCTAGGAAAATAGGTTGTTCTGGAAAGAAATGATATTTTCCAACATCTTGTATTGGGAAACGGTTTTCCATCTGAATAATCTCATACAGTATGATGAAAATTATAGCCATTTTTGGAAAACACTTTCTATCAGTTGGCTTCTTAAACATATTTGGTTGAGTTTACTGTGATTCCATGTAAATTCTGAAATATCAAAAGTATTAGTTTGCAAGTTGTGAGGCAACCATTAATATCTCCTTGTCAGACAAAAAAGAAAGTTCTGTAGAAAGTCAGCCTGAAAGTTACCACACATTCAAATATATCTTTCCAGCTAATTTAAATACTCTCAGGACAAATTTAAGGTCCCTCCTTACCCAATGATGTCCACAGAGCCAACAGTGATATTGATTTTGGAGAGGAAAGAAGAAAAGGGCATTTGGAAAAATTTTTATTCTCACTCCTTGGTTATATCTGAAAATTTAGAAGATTGGAAGCTTGTGATTAGAAGGAAGACAAGCTGGGTGGGGGAAAAAAAGAAGCTAGAAGCTTCTTACAGTGTCTCTCATTGTGGAAACATGGAGCCAATCACAGACCCTGCCACGGGGCCTAAAAATTAGCATTTGTGTTACACAAATGTGGGATATCCTATTTTTTTACATGATGAAAGATTTGCATTGTGATCTTTCCGGGCCTTTTCAGTGTTTTTAATCTAACTGTGAGAAGAGGGTTAGCAGCAAGACACTTTCTGATGTTCATCTATATTGTCTTCTCTTTACTCCTCCCCTAAAATAAATTTGTTTGGGTTGGAGAGTGAAGTTAGTGGTAGCAGTGGCATTGACAATATCCTGGCTGCTAAAATATCCCCAGAGAGAGCATCATGTGGCACATTTTGAAAAAAAAAAAATGTTTTTATTCTGGGTAAAGTCAAGTGGAATTCCAGAACACCTTGGTGGTACCGGTATTCCAGAGCTTGTTTTCACATTGGAATTACATCTTGCACAGACTGTGCATAAGAAAAAAAAACTAAAGAGAGAAATCTCACACCAGTACATTTCCTCAAGACTTCCATGTTCTGAATGATGCACCATAGCGTGAGCTGAGCCAGAGGATTCATGCCTTTTATCTCACCTAATTCTGAATCCTATACTTATTGAATGGGCGATTGAGTGAACTAGAGACTGCTACTTTTAACTTTTTGTCCCCAAATACAGAATTTCTGTTAGTTAAGTGTACATGTGATGGCCCACCCATCTGTTTGAGTTCAAAATTAATTCATGACACTATAATATTTTTAGGTAGTAGGAATAATTTCTGCTAATTACCGATATGATAGAGAACATGCTGTTCAATAATTATTCACATTTCCTAACCCATTTACTCCCATTTGTATCTGACCTCCCAATTCTTGGGAAGTTTCATCTTCCATTGTCACATTGTTATCCTATCTCCACTATCTGTAATAATCTGTTGGCAGATTAATCCTGCTTATAGATTTTCTTCTTTTTTAAAAGCTGAATAATATTTGTGTGTGTTCCATATTTTCTTATCCATTCATCCATAAATAGGCATTTAGATTGTTTCCATATCATGGTCATTATGAATATGCCATAATTAGCATCAGAGTATTATTCAGTCTCAAAAAAGAAAGAAATCCTGTAATTTCCAGCAACACTGATGAACCTGGAGTACATTATGCTAAGAGAATTAAGCCAGCTACAGGAAGACAAATACGTATGATCTCACTTATATGCAGAATCTAAAATAGTCAAACTCATATAAGCAGAGAGTGGAATGCTGGTTGCCAAGGCCTAGGATAAGGGGGATACAGGGAGATGTTGGTTAAAGGGTATAAAATTTTAGTTACACAAGGTGGACCAGTTCTGGAGCTCCAATGTACAACAATATGCCTATAATTAACAATACTATATAATATACTTGAAATTTGCTTTAAGACTATATCTTAAGTGTTGATACCACATACAAAACAATAATAACTATGTCAGGTGATGTGTTACTTTGATTATAGTGATTATTTCATAATGTATACATGTGTATATCAAAATATTAGTTTCCTAACCTTAAATATATATTTTTGTCAATCATACCTCAATAAAGCTGAAGGGAAAAAAAGTTTTCTAAGAAAAAAAATAAGCAAAGACTGCTTACAGAGCCAAGAGGTTCCTTGGTGATAAGTATCTCTACTAACCAGGAGAGTTTGCTCTTGATTTTGCATATCTTAACTACATTTTCCAACATTAGAGTAGATGGATAAGGATCCATTCCATAGAGATATATGAGAAAATAAAATTTGAAATACTGATGATAGTTCAGATTACATAAGATTGGGTGATTTAGGATGGTACACTCATTTGTCACATAGGCTATAAAATCTAATGCTAGGGATGCAAATAACATAAATAAAATTGATAGATTATTAGAGTACTGGCTCCCAGTGAATCACTCCTTCTTGTGTGCATACATTTCTGTAGTACACTCCCACACTGACTCTAAGCTTAGTCGTGGGACTTGCTTGGCCAATTAGATGTTAGCAAAAGTGACATAGACAGAGGCTCAAACAGAGCTCATACACTGAGACCAACTTTCTTAACACAGCTACCACGTGAAGAGGTCTGGACTGTTTCTGGAGACACATGACCCGGCTGCTACCACCAATCTCCAGACTAAGATAAGATCATTTCATATCATCTAGCCCCAGGTGAGCTGCCAGTCAAGGACAGACACATCAATGATCCAAGAGAAGATTAGCAGAACTATCTTTTGAACCAAGCCCAAATGGCTGGTCATGCATTAATAAATGGTAGCTATTTGAAACCATCAAATTTTGGGATGATTTGTGGCTAACAGTAAATTACTGATCTAATAAATGCACATGGTTTTTTTTAAAGTTCTTTCCCTCCTTCTTTCTCTCTCTCCCACTCTTTCTTTCTTTACTAAATCTGACATAGCTGTAAGTTTGAGGGTAGGTAGTCCAGAGTTGGTATAGGGGACGGATGTTGTCATCGATGGGGCTTTCTATCTTTAGTGCCTTGGCTTACTGTTCATGTCAAGAAAGCTGCTCTATCTTGAGGCATCACATCCGTGCTCAGGGCAGGAAGAAGGGATAATGGCTTCGACAACTGCTCTCACTAATTAGGAAAGCAGAACTTTCTCCGACATCTCTACCAGAACTCTGTGTTTCATTGGACAGGAATGTGTCATCTGGTCACAGATAGCTACTGGGGCATCTGTGGAAGTGGATATTTCACTTCTTAAGCCCCATCATGATGCAGGGAAATAGATTTGGGAATGGCTGCTGTGTTAGCCAGCCAACAGAGTCAGATATATTTCCTTTCTCCTCACATTCCTTTTATCTTCCTTAGTATTACATCAAACCCTAGAAAAGGAACCAGATAAATCTGGTTTGTTTCTATTTACCAGTTAGATAATAACTCTTTGAGCCTCAATTTCCTTATGTTTAAAATGTGAAACAATGCTGCATACATCAAAAATATATTTTGAATATTGAATTATAATACGGATAATCATTTAGAGATGTGATACTCATTATAAGTAGGTCTGAAATGTAGGCTAATTTTCTATCGGCTGATTTTCTGATTCATAAGGCAATATGGCTTTGGATAATCAAACAGCTACACATTGGCTTTCATTTCGTCTTGCCTTCCTAGTTAATTAGAGTCAAATATCTCTGATAGACACATTTGACTTTAGATCTTGAATTTGTTCTGAATTTCTGTAAAAAATTGTTTAAAAAATAGTAAAAGAGTGCTTATTTTATCCCAGTTGGTATATAGATTAAGGAATGGGATATGGCATGAAGAGAGAAGAATTATGTTTATAGATACTTTGGAATGTTAAATTATGACATAAGAATGTGGGACATGATAGAATCAAAAACTCCTCAGATAAGCAACTATTTTCCCTGGTCAACTTTTTTCCAACACTGCCCATATGTTGGTCAGTTGACATTTCTGGACTTCTTTGACATTTGAGATGACCATTACCAGTAAAATTCCTGAGGATTCATGAGACAAACAGCTTCCATCTTAATTTGCACTTCAGAATCTTAGGAATCATTATTATGGAGGGTGAAGGTGTATGAGTCAGGCTTTGCTGTAGTAACAAATAAACACAAATCTCAGTGGCTTAAACCAATACATGTTTTTTTTTTTCTTGCTCATGTATATTACTGTGCAGATCCAGTGATCTCCCAAAGTAAGCTTTCTTCCGTTTAGTAACCAGTGCTCCAGGTAGCTTCTAATTTGTGGCAGAGCCATTTGAGCATGTGGCCTTCACTGGCTCAAGAAAATAGGTGATTGGAGATGAAGGAGGCACATCAGCTTAAATCGTCTTTGCCTGGAAGGGACATTTGTTACTTCTTATCTCCATCAGTTGTCTAGAATTTTCACATGGCCCAACATGGCAAGGGGACAGAAAATATAGGAAAGTGTGGATCTTTCATGAGCACCAAAATGTCTTTGTCACAGAGGAAAGGTTTTCCTGATAGTCATAACTTTGAGATTTAAATTGAGTTGACATTTGGAAAATGCCTAGTAGAGTATCTGGCTCCATGAAGGCTGAGACCATTATCTGTTTTGCTTACTTCTATACTCTAGTCTCTGGGCAGAGTGTTTGGCAAATAGGAGGCACTACAGAGTAGGTGAATAGAAGACTGAATTACTTGGGGCGCCTAGGTGGCTCAGTTGGTTAAGCAACTGCCTTCGGCTCAGGTCATGATCCTGGAGACCCAGGATCGAGCCCCACATCGGGCTTCCTGCTCAGCGGGAAGCCTGCTTCTCCCTCTCTCACTCCCCCTGCTTGTGTTCCCTCTCTGGCTGTGTTTCACTCTGTCAAATAAATAAATAAAATCTTAAAAAAAAAAAAAAAGAAGACTGAATTACTGCATGACTGGCTGACTAAATGAAAGAATAGGCAAGTGCTAACTGCATTTCTTTCAACCATATTTTATCTATTGATAATAACATTTGTCTCCATAGGTTAGCAACATACAGCTCATAGTGTATACTCAATGAATATTTGTTGACGCTGAGGTTGATGACAAGGCTAACAGTTAATGGTCTAACTATGATTGTATTGAATGACTGTTTTTACCTTTCACAAAAAGGGTTAATTTTTTAAAATAGAATGAATTGCATCTTCTTCAGGAAGTTTGATTTATGTCTATTTTTTTAAAGATTTAATTTATTTATTCGACAGAGAGAGATCACAAGTAGGCAGAGAGGCAGGCAGAGAAAGAGGAGGAAGCAGGCTCCCTGCCGAACAGTGAGCCCGATGCGGGCCTCGATCCCAGGACCCTGAGATTATGACCCGAGCCGAAGGCAGAGGCTTTACCCAGTGAGCTACCCAGGCACCCGATTTATGTCTATTTTGGAAGTAGGATCTTGAAAAAAAAAGTTTGTTCAACTTTGAGAGACCAGAACAAATGTTCACCATGTGCTGCACGAAGTTTAAGGCATTTAATGTAACTGTACAGTCCATCGCACATTGCTTTTCTTTCTTAAACAACATAAATTAGCTGAGCTGGGCCTTAGAGAACTATGATTTATTGATATGAATTCAACACGATCCCAACCTGCATAGTAAGAATGTTTTGATTCCTTTGCCAACTTAGATTCTTTTGCCAAGTTTTGTGGAACATGCTTTTGGTCTTGGCAATCCCCTGCATTTTAGCTATTCTATTGCTTCTAAGTTCCAGAGAGAGACTGCATTATTATTTTTTCTCTCTACTCCTGGGAGTCATACACATAATATTACCAGATAACAGCAGTAAGTAGATTGTTTTGCTGAGACATTTTAAGTTGAGGTGGTACCGGTATTTCTGCCAATTGAAGACCGGTCTAAGTGGTTAACACTCAGCTGGTATTTATCAAAGTTTGTGGTTTTACCAATCATAGCAAACAAGGAGACTAAAGTGCTTATTTTGTCTATGAAGACATGAAATATGACTTTCCTTTTTTACTGACAAGATGTGATTTCTTGTTTAAAACTAGGTGAATGGGGAAATTTGTATTCTTCATTTTAGGGAGAAAAATATTTGAAACACTGAGAAACATGAAGTGACGAAACTCTTATATAAGGATTTGGTACTGATGTCTCTGATTATCCACGTATCAAATGAAGAAATGATGTGGACTGTACAAATTGAGAACTTTCAATTTGGTTACAAAGTTGTGTGCAAAGTTTGAGACTTGTTTGATGGTCTTTTTAAAAAGTGCATTCATTCATTCATTTATTCAGTAGTTATTTATTAAGTTCAAACTATATGTCAGGCATTGTTCTAGGTGCTGTGGATATACCAGTGACCAAAACATTAACACAAAATAAAACAAACTCTCTCTCTCTTTTTTTTTTTTTTTTTGAAGAGAGAGAAAGAGAAGGGAAGAGAGAGTGAGGGGGTGGGTTTAGGCAGAGGGAGAGAGAGAATCCCAAACCAGCTCTATGCCCAGTGTGGAGCCTGACATGGGGCTTGATGTGGGCCTCGATCTCATGACACTGAGATCATGACCTGAGCCAAAATCAAGAGTCAGACACTTAAACCGCTGAGCCACCCAGGCACCCCTTAAATGAACTCTCTTGAGGGAGAGTTTAAGGAACTTTCCTGAGGTCACACAGGTCCTAAATGGCAGTGCTGGGATTTGAATTAGGCAGTCTGATTTATAGCCCATGCTGTTAACTACTAAGTTTTGGTGACTTCTTATTTTTTTTAAATTAATATACTTAGAAGAATAAATTAAATTAATTTAATTAATAGATTTAATTTCTAGAGCAATTTTAGTTTTTATAGATACAATTGAGCAAAAAGTATAGAGCATTCCATCATACTCTCCCACCACCCCTGCCAAAAAATGTTTGTTGTTTTTTGATGCAGAAAACAATGGAAAATTAATCAAATAGTAGTGTTCCTAATGCATGTCTCTCCTTTCTATGTTACAATAGAGGTAACTGAAAAATTTCCTAGTCCTAAATTATTCATGTATTCTTTCAAGAGATAATTATAGAATCTCTTCCACATATTATGATGCTCAAATAGAGTGATGAGTAGACTGACATTGTCCCTGCCCTTATGGCGTTTATGGTAGAGTGTGAGTCTTAACATAAATAATATCAAATATGAGTACAGAATTATCAAAGACAGACTTTTTTTTTTTTAAGATTGTATTTATTTGACAGAGAGAAACACAGGCAGAGAGGGAACACAAGCAGGGGCAGTGAGAGAAGGAGAAGCAGGCTTCCCGCCGAGCAGGGAGCCCGAAGTGGGACTCAATCCCGAGTCTCCGGGATCATGACCTGAGCCAAAGGCAGTCTTAACCAACTGAGCCACCCAGGCACCCCCGGACTTTTTTTTTTTTTAAGGCAGACACTTAAAAAGAAAATGTGGCACACAGTTTTTGATTAGGAATTTATACAAGTCCTATGTAAGGCATACTATTTAAATGACACCTGAAAGGTGAATGAAAGTTACCCTTGCAGGGAAGAAGAGAGGGTGAGGGAAGGGGATGAAAATGCACAGTTACAGAAAAGGTAAAGAATTTGGAGCTTTCAAATGTAAAGTAGCTGGGTCAGTAAAGGAAATGGGAAATGACTGGCCAGAGAGATAGGAGAAATGCCAGGACACTGTTGTCAAAGTGGTTAAGAGAAAATATGGTTATGTAAAGTCAAAGGAGTTTAAGATTAAAAAAAGATAATAAAAATGAAAAAAACTCCAATCAATGGAGGCTGTTTGTTACCTTCCATTTTTTTAAATTTATTTTTTTATTGTTACTTAAATTTTTTTTCCCAGTGTTCCAAGATTCATTCCCCACTCCCCACTCCCAGTGCTCCACGCAATAGGTGCCCTCAGTACCCACCACCAGGCTCTCCCATCCCTCCACCCCTCCCTCCAAGTCCCTCAGTTTGTTTCTGTGTCCAGAGTCTCTGTTGTTTCGTTTCTCTCCCTGGATTACCCTACTTCCCATTTACTTTCCTTCTCCCACTGTCCTCCAAGTTACCCCTCATGCACTGCAAGTAAGTGAAACCATGTGATACTTGACTTTCTCTACTTGGCTTATTTCACTCAGCATAATCTCTTCCAGTCCAGACCCTGTTGCTACAAAAGTTGAATATTCATCCTTTCTGATGGAGGCATAGTATTCCATTGTGTATATGTACCACATCTCCTTTATCCATTCATCTGTTGATGGGCACCTTGGCTCTTTCCACAGTTTGGCGATTGTGGCCATTGCTGCGATGTTGGTGGGAATGTTACCTTCCATTTTTTTTAATCAGCATTAACAAAAGGGTTATTTAAAAAATATGTTTTTAATTGAAGTGCATGTTTTCTTATCAAGAACAATGTCCTCAGGTTTAAGGTACAGTACTGTCTTTGAAGTAAATTGCTGAATTAATGAAAGGTGAGAAAATAGTAATAGTGTGTACAGATAATGCTGATAAGCAACATGTATGGAGGAAGAGAGAGAGAACAGTAGCTAGAAGGGGAAGTGGCAGGGAGGGAGTCGGGTTTTTAGGTTGACACTAACTGGAGCAAGTTAAAAATGTTGATTTCAGAGAACTAAGAGAGAGGGCGGTGGGAAAGGAGAGGCTGAAAATACTATTAGGTGGGGAAAACTGAGGTGGCAGAAAGGTTTAATTTGGGCACCCATAGAGGGATTGGCCTCTGCTAGAAGGAGCTTCATTTCCTTCAAAGTTAATTAGAAGGAAAAAGGAAAAGATGAGTAAAGGTTTAGTCAATAGATTTGATAGCAATTTTTTTTAGATTTCATAGCAATAGTAATGATATTTAAGAAGTATGAATCAAGGAGTGCTTGGGTGGCTCAGTTGTTAAGCATCTGCCTTCGACTCAGACTCTGGTCATGATCCTGTGGTCCTGGGATTGAGCCCCGCATCAGGCTCCCTGCTCATCGGGGAGCATGTTATTCCCTCTGCCTGCTGCTCCCCCTACTTGTGCTCTCTCTGTCAAATAATAAGTAAAATCTTTGAAAAAAAAAAAGAAGAAGAAGTACAAAGCAAGAAATTAGTGTGGAGATGAGGAAGAAGAAAGTTCAGATATTTGAAGGCAGTGAACAGCGGTTGTGGTGTGTGAGAGAGACAACTTCTTAGAAAATGATGTTGAAAATGCCAAGCAGTGGTGAGTAATCCTTGAACTGATGACCAAGAATATATAGTGATATCAGCAAGTTGAATCTAATTTTAGTGGGCCTAGACATGAGATGATGAAAGTTTACATAAATTCTCTCTTCTATTACTTGGTCTTGAGAATGATGGAGTTGAGAATGATGGGAATGATAGAGTGTTGTTTTTTTTTTAAGATTTTATTTATTTATTTGACACAGAGAGAGATCACAAGTAGGCAGAGAGGCAGGCAGAGAGAGAGGAGGAAGCAGGCTTCCCGCTGAGCAGAGAGCCCGATGCAGGCCTCCATCCCAGGACCCTGAGATCATGACCTGAGCAGAAGGCAGAGGCTTTAACCCACTGAGCCACCCAGGCACCAGATGGAGTGTTTCTGTAGACCCCTTCTGTTTGATATGCCATCTTTTCCATCATTTGACTTCCATTTCCTGGTCCAAGGTGGTGTTCCATTCCAGCCAGCAGGGAGGGGAATGGGGACAGAAAGGCTACATCTGTTCCCTCTTTAAGTTTGTTGTTAGAGACTGGGATGATTGAACTAATAACTTTGGATACTGAGCAGTTTCAAGTGTTGGCAGTGCAAGATCTCACTGTGAGGATATGGTAGCTGAGGTGATAGAAGAAAAAAGTCACTGTAGATGGATAGCACAATTGGAGGAATACAGATAAAGAGAGAACTTGAAACCCAAATCTTTAAGGAATAAAGGAGAAACCGTGGAAGCCATAGAAAGGCACAGGGGTATTGGGAGCAATTACAGGTTAATGAATGTAACAATCATTTATGGACTCTAAATTGTGTAAGGATGCAAGTAAAGGTAGGCATGGCTTCGTAGTTGGAAAGAAGGATCTGGTATCAATGGATTGGCTATATTGATTTAAAAAATAAATAGGATAATGCAATGGAAATAGGAAACTGCTCCCTCTTATAAAAAAACCTAGTTTTTATTGTGAAGAAATGGGATATGATTGTTATCCAACAAGACACCCAGTAATTATTTACTTTATGTTATGAGAAATAAATTTATAACAAAACATTATTTTTGAGATGTTTTTTATCATCTGTGCTAATAAGTATAGTCGAGCCTTGAACAACACAGATTTGACTGGACTGGTCCACTTATGGAATTTTTTTATTTTTTTGTTATGACTGAGTAAATGACATATTATTTATCTATTCATCTATTGATGGACACCTGGAGTGCTTCCATATCTTAGCTATTGTAAATAATGCCTCAAGACAATTGTCTTTGAATATTTCCAGAACCTTCTTGGTTAATGCAATAATTTAAAATAAATACATTAATTTATATTTTTGACCTTTTTTGGATGAAGTACAATTGATATACATTGACCTATTATCTTTTATGGTGAAATGGACTGAAATTTTGTCTCTTCCCAAAATTTCTACATTGAATAAAGCGGTGGGACCTTTGGGAGGTAGTTTAGTTTAGATGAAGTCATGAAGGTGGAGTCTCCATGATGGGATTAGTGCATTGTAAGAAGAGGAAAAAAACACTAGATCATCCTCTCTCTGTTATGTGAGAGGCAGCCTTCTGTCAGCCAAGAATAAAGAGCAAGGACTGAAGGAATAAAGAACAAGGACTGAATCTGCTGGCACCTTGATCTTGAATTTCCCAGCCAGAATTGTGAGAAATTTCTGTTGTTTAAACCACCAGTAGATGATATTTTGTCATAACATCTTGAACTGATGAAGACATATAGTTTCTATTGAGTTCCTGATACGAAAGATTAAGAATTCAGCAGTTATAATTCTGATACCCTCCTTTAAGCCCTCTACCTCCTGTTTTTATTAATAATATTGTTTTTAACAATTTCAGTTAACATGCTTAACCCTTTATTTCTTTATCCTAAACTTTGGATTGTGCTACTAAGTAATATAAGGAAGTTATAGGTCTCCTTGTCCTTTCTTCTCTCCTCCTCCTCTTCCTACCAATGTTAACATGTCAGAACTACATCGTTTATGTCTTATTCTGTGATCATAATTAGTTGTTCAATGCTTTACCCGTAAGTTGATATCAAACTTTGAAAATTTTATAAATAGAATTTATAACATTCTGCTTGTATTACTATTATTCATTTTAGAATCAAAATGGAAAAAAAATTTGATCTCAAAGAGGATTTGCTAAATATGTATTCTTTATTTTTATACTCTAGTGTGTACTCAAAGTGATACCCCATATTTGTTTTCTTCATATATTTTTAAAAGATTTTATCTATCTATTTGATAGAGAGTGTGTGTGACAGAGAGCATTCACAGTGTGGAGGGGCGAGGGACAGGGAGAACCAGACTCCTCGCTGAGCAGGGAGTCCAAAACTCAGGACCTGTGTCGAAGGCAGATACCTAACCACCTGAGCCACCCAGGTGCCCCTGTTTGCTTTGTATTTAAAACCTCACTTGCCTTTAAAGGTTTTTTTGCCCAGTTTCTGATAATTTTGCTATTATAGTTGATGGAGAACACATACCTTCATCTTATTATCACATCCATGAAATGGAGACTCTTCTTGAAGACATTCTTTAAATATGCCTCCACATGCTACCTGACTGTAATTCTTATATTATTTATTGTCATTTTTCATTTTATTTCTAAAATTGTTGATTGTTTCTAAGATGACTTGATTTTTCTCTCTTAGATTCCTCTCTGTTAGCTGGAATAGATTTTTTGGTTTTTGCTTTGTTTTTGTTTTTAGAAAGAGGAGGTGGAAAGTAAATTTTCAGAATTCTTTCATGTCACTCTTAATTAGCAATTGTTATTGTTCTATTTGTTTCCTAACATGAAATGTTGATGATAAGAAAGAATGATGATGCCATTT
This sequence comes from Spilogale gracilis, assembly GCA_004023965.1. Classification (NCBI taxonomy): domain Eukaryota; kingdom Metazoa; phylum Chordata; class Mammalia; order Carnivora; family Mephitidae; genus Spilogale; species Spilogale gracilis. The sequence continues at coordinate 40,727 of PITA01009041.1, forward strand.
TGGTTTTTAGTCTTTTGCAGATGACATCCTTGTCTTTTGGGGAAGATTTAAAATATTCTGTCAGTGGGGTGCTGAAGTATCATCAAAATGTGTATGCCTGAAACTTTTTTCATCAGTTCTGAAGACTTAAGATAAATCTTCTTCTATTTGATTATCTTCTCCTTTCATTGTTCTTGTTCTTTTATCTTTGAGTGATTTTTAGATTAGGTTTGGACATTCTAAATCTACCCTCCATTTCTCTTAAGATTCTTCTAATATTTCTCCTTTAATTAATCCTTTGGAACATGTTCTAGGGATTTCCCTTGAATTTATAGTACTTACTATAAATATGTCCTATATCTGTTCCTGTTCTGTTATTTAGTCTCTTTAGTCTACATTTTATTTTGCAATCATTTTATTCCTCTTCAAGATCTCTTTCTTGCTGTCTAATTGATCTTATCACAGATGTTTATTTCAAATATCTAAGAGAAAAATAAATATCATTTTTAAAAAAGGCATTAGAGGGGTGCCTGGGTGGCTCAGTTGGTTAAGCGACTGCCTTCAGCTCAGGTTATGATCCCAGAGACCCGGGATTAAGGCCCACATCACGCTCCCTGCTCTGCGGGAAGCCTGCTTCTCCCTCTCTCACTCCCCCTGCTTGTGTTCCCTCTCTCGCTGTGTTTCTCTCTGTCAAATAAATAAAATCTTAAAAAAAAAAAAAGGCATTAGAAAGCACATTATTTCTGTTACCTTCTCAGTCCATGTTTCTATTGTTGACTTTGATCTTTGTCTTGGAAGTTGTGAATTTTTCTCAAATAACAAATTAACCTTGGTCTACTCATTTTTATCAATGAAGAACTACATCGATTGCATAATATGTGGCCTGAATTTCTTTAGGAGTTGTGAGCTGTTGTCCCCAAAGACTCACACTCTGAAAGATAAGAGTCATTCTTTGTAAGGATAAGGACTTTTCCCATACATATTTTGCTTTAGGCTGTGCGGACAGGAAGTGTGTGGGCAGGCCCAGGGCTACCACTGTCACCAAGCTAAAGAATATTTCATTTTGAGGTTTTATTTGCTAATATTTGTAGGTGCAGAACACAGAATCCACTTCAGTTAGCTTAATCAAGAAGCAATTTATTAAGAGATATTAAATAACTCACTTAATTGTTGAGTGAGTTGGAAGATGAGCTTCTAGGAGAAATTACTAGAAATAAACTAACAAAAAACAATTGTGAGAACCTCACTGAAGAACTAGTCTAATTGGGGAACAGCTGCCACTTGCACCTTAGAGCCCAAGTAGATGCCCTGTGCCCAACCTGCTTCTTTGTGTAGGTCATGCCCAAATCAGAGTCTTGTATGGACACAGCTGATTAGAGAACTAGTCTTATATCTGCATTCTAGTTGCAATGTAGCCTAGCCAATAAATGCTTTCAAAACTGTATCTCAGGAGGCAATATTCACAATATTAGGGACCACGAAAAGTAGAGAAAGTACTCTAAAGATTCAGAACGGTCATAAATGTTCAATATCCCTTACCCAGGGAAACGTACTTAAGTTTGTTTCCATCTCCTGGTCTAGCTGCCTTTCCTTTTTTACACCACTGGTCCAGTGGTATTGTATATTTTTCTTTGAAGATTTTATTTGTTTATTTAAAAGAGAGAAAGAGCACAGTCATGCGGGGGGCAGAGGGAGACAGTAAGCAGACTCCCCGCTGAGCAGGGAGCCCCATGTGGGGCTCAGTTGCTAGGACCCTGAGATCATGATGTAAGGCCTCGGGTGCTTAACTGATTGAGCCACCCAGGTGTCCCAGAATCGTACTTGTTTTATCCCTCTCTAGAGTCCTAACATACACACCAATGGATCCCTGACAGATGAGTTTTTCTCATTAGAACTCCCTACTTGAGGCTTAAGATGGGACTCATTGCTGTAGCCAGCTGAACAGAAGACGAAATTGAAGGAGCTAACTAGCCCCAACTGTGCACAGTAAATCCTTTCACTAATTATCCTGATTCTTGCCCCTAGTTTGCTTGCACTTCCTTCATCTGTTGGGGCTTCCATCAGGAAGCACTGTTCCTACCTCTGCTATAGTTTCTTTTGACTATTTTCTCCAATCTAACTTAAGCATCAGTAAGACCCACCTAACTGCTATGGAATTTAATCACAACTTCTGGTCTGCTGATTGCATACTTCTCTTTTCTCTGCTATTATGGATGGATTAGTTTAGCATATCTGTACTGTCATTTCACTAGGACATTGGAAGGAACTGGCAAAAAATGTGGGGATTGAGACACTATTTTGTTACAACATTTAGTCCATACTTTAGAAATGAAAAAACAAAATCTCATAGCCAGTTCCGTTCTCTGGCCTCTGCCCCATGTGTCCCTCTAGGATTGCCTACCAGGGATTGGTATACTTTTCCTATAAGGGGTCAGGAGTGAATATTTCAGACATTACTGGCCCTTTGACTTATGTTGTAACTTCTCAAGTCTGCCATTATAGTATAACTGCAACCATAGACAAAACATAAGAAATAGGCATAGTGGTATGCCAATAAAACTTTATTTTCAGAAACAGATGTCAGGCTGGATTTGGCCAACAGACCATAGTTGCCCCACCCCTCTTCCACACGAAAGGTCCTGAGGGATAATATACTGCCAATTTCCACATTAGACAAGAAATGGAGTATTTGAGGATGTATCTATCGTTTATATTGGATTGATATTGTTAAGCGAGTTAATTGCTTAAAATCTCAATTTTTTGGGGCACCTGGGTGGCTCATGTGTTAAGCGTCTGCCTCCGGCTGGGGTCATGATCCCAGAGTCCTAGGATCAAGCATCACGTTGGGCTCCCTGCTCAGTGGGAAGCCTGCTTCTCCTCTCACTCACCCTGCTTGTGTTCCCTTTTTAACTGTGTTTCCCTCTGTCAAATAAAGAAATTATATATATATATATCTGTATATATATATATGCAAATTAAAAAAAACCAAAAAACCTCAATTTCTTATCACCCATAGATATTAAAAGTATGTTAATGGTTAAAAGAAAATGTAGGTTTAAGAATATACCATCCCTTGGGGCGCCCGGCTCAGTTGGTTAAGCAACTGCCTTCTGCTCAGGTCATGATCCCAGAGACCTAGGATCAAGTCCCACATCGGGCTTCCTGCTCAGCGGGAAGCCTGCTTCTCCCTCTCTCACTCCCCCTGCTTATGTTCCCTCTCTGGCTGTGTTTCTCTCTTTCAAATAAATAAAAATCTTAAAAAAAAAAAAAAAAGAATATATCATCCTGGGGCACCTGGGTGGCTCAGTTGGTTAAGCAACTGCCTTCGGCTCAGGTCATGATCCCTGAGACCGGGGATCAAGCCCCACATCGGACTCCCTGCTCCGCGGGAAGCCTGCTTCTCCCTCTCTCGCTCCCCCCGCTTGTGTTCCCACTCTAGCTGTATTTCTCCCTGTCAAATAAATAAAATAAAATCTTTAAAAAAAAAAAAAAGAATATACCATCCTCGGCTCCTGGGTGGCTAAGTTATTTAAGTGTCTGCCTTTAGCTCAGGTCATGATCCTAGGGCACTGAGATGGAGCCCCACCTCATCAGGCTCTTGGTTCAGAGGGCAGCCTGCCTCTCCCTCTGCTCCTCCCTCTCTGCTCAAGCTCTTTTCCTGTCTCAAATAAATAAAATCTAAAAAAAAAAAAAAAAAAAGGGAATATACCATCCTCCACACACAGTATTTTTTAGCTGTTTTCTCATGGTACCAGTGAATGAAATAATTTCTAGCAGAATTTTTTGTGACTTTGCTCTTTGCAAGAGGAAAGCAGCACTTAAAAAGATCTTTTTAGTGTATAGCACCCTGAGAACAGAGATAGTTTCCTCAGAAATTAACATGTTTACATGTAAAGGAGAAGAAAGGTACAACCCCCAAATAAGCATTAGGAACGTACACTGTAATGTTGCGTGGATACCTGGGAAGTTAGCATCAGAGGGGAAACCCATTAAAATGCCACCCACAATCAGTTTCATCGGCATTTTCCCTTCAATGGGGAACCTATTAAAAAGGCAGGAGAAGGCCAGAAAAGTGGAGAGTAGCTATAATATAAAGTGTTTTGAAGTTTAAATGGATCAGAAAGTTACTGAAAACCTATTTCCCCACACTTTGACTAAGGTGCATTTGTGACAGAAGCAGATTATATTTCCCTCTTTCATTTAAGCTGTGCCATACTTCAACACCAATAAAAATCCCTTTAACTTGGATGTTCAGCTTGACATTTGTATATGCAAACCGGAGAGAGAACATTCAGCTCTAAGGTTGTCTCCAAAAGAGCAGTGAACCTTCCGGGGTAGGGCGTTAATCCTCCAAGTGAGAGAAAACCTTCCTGTTCAGCAGGATTGATTCTCTTGCTTGGTCAGTTGCTTCTGTTACTGTGAAGACTGATGGCGCTCTTTGGGGCTGTTTTTGAATGAGAAGCCTGCACTCATCACTTGCACAGGTGCACTAGCCCCATGCTTCGCAAAGGAGCTTTTACCTGCTGCCCTCTCTTGAACATCACTAACTTCCTAACCCACCATCTGTTGAACCGGACTTAATCCTTTTTTGATGACCATGTCGCTTGTAGATATTTTCCTCTATAAACATACATCTTTGATTCTTAAACCCTTCTGGTTCTTGTTTTCTTCCTACATCTCTCCTTACTAGAACATTTAGAATATATTTCCTCTGCTGCTGTCCTTTGAATAAGAGGTTTTTCCTGAATTTAGTGCCCACTGACAGACAGTATTGCATAGTGATTCTGCGAAAGGATGTCTGAGTGAGATGGTGTGGCTTCAAATCCTAACCTGGGCACTTACTAGCTAATGACCTCAGGCCAGTCTCTTGGCCCTTCTATGCCTCTGTTTTTTCATCTTTTGAATGGGGCTACTGATAAAATTTACCTCGCTGGAATTATGAAGATTTACTGGGTAAAACTGTGTGATGCAGGGTTTCTAATACAGCAATGTGCATACAATCTAATGGGAATCTTGATACAATGTAGATTCTGCTTCAGACATTTCAGACCAGGCCAGAGATTTTGTATTTCTGACAAACTCCCAGGTGATACAGATGTTGCTGGTTTGTAGACATATGTGAATAGGAAGGAGAAGCGCTTCAAACCAAGTCTGGAACTATAGAAATTCTCATATCATCATCGTCATCTTCCACACTGCAGTCCTCTTTCTTTGAACCATTTTCTTTCTCTCTTCCTCTATGTCTCTCTCTTTTAATCTTGTGCATGTCCTTACCATCATCCTACAAGAATGAAAGTTTTGTAAGTGGGAGTTTTGATTTGTCTTATTATATCTATGCATCTGGTAAATATTTGTTGGAAAGTAGGAAACAAAAGAAGGAAGGCAGAAAGGTCAAATAATATTCCATGTGAACAACCCAGTGGTAAATACCAGATCGGATTTTCCACTGCCACACCACTGACTCTGCCGGATGCCTCCATCAGGAAGTGTCCCAGGCTTCTCTAATTCAGTCCTTATAAAACTTACTGAATATGGGTACCAGTTTTCCCCTTGCATCCCACTCTTCTCCAAATCTGTGACTTTCCTATGCTTTTTATTTATTTTTATGATACTCTCATCTTCATTTATTTCTTTTGTGATTGCCATTTTTTCTAAAAGGAAAGTTCTAAGCCCATCTCTACCTGTCACAGCAGTACATATTATTGGTGGCTCATCCCACACTTCCCTCCACTTCCCTCCATTGGAGCTTTCCAGTGTGCTCTGATGGAGATAGATTCTCCAACACCAATAAGACTGCAGATGGTACTTTTCTATGGCCCACATCTAATTGTATAATGGCTCATGCATATTACCCCACTTGAGTCATTTAGGATTCTGGACGGATCCCTGTACCATCTTTATTATTATTGTCACTCTTAGTTCTCTGACTGTTCTTTTTATATCATCCAGTTATGGATTCAGAAATGAAATATTTTCTATTCTCTTTCTGAGGACATTAACATTTTTGAAGTGTTCTTCTCCATGCATCTTTGTTTTGCTCCAGTTATTTTTTTGCATGTTTTCATTTTTGTTTTGCATATTGGTATTTTTTTCCTAAGCTCTCTGATTATCCTTTTCTGTCTATTCAAACTGAAGAGTATGGTCCTAGAGATGATTAGAAATTCTTCTGTGCAGATGATAATTTCAAATGTCAGTTGGTTGGCCTACTTTATCAGGGAATCCTAGACCATTACCTTTAGTCAGGTTGGTCAAAATCACCACAGAAGAATTTTCCAGTGTTTTGTAATCATTCATACGTAAGCTTTTATTTATTCCCTGTTTTTATCAAAGTATATCTTCTCTTAGCTCTGCTTCACTGTTCATAGACATATTCATTCTTTTCAGACATAAATCCTCCTGTTTTTGCAGAGGTGACCCCTTAGCAATTGCCTGGCTATGCAAAGTATAAGAAAGAATCTGGACATCAAATCCTGGCGTGATTTCAAAATGCCAGAGTCATATTGCTGTAGCTCCCTCTTCCTTTCCTTTGTCCTTGTAGGCTTGTTCTTTTAAACCATCTATTTACTATCATTTTGCTGGAGATTTAAGAAGGAGTGTATCTAAGTGAATTTGTCTGATCCTCCCATAAGGCATTTTTTCCCAAAACTTATATTCCTACTTTCACTTTATCTTAAGAAATATTTATGAAATTATGAGTTTTCTGAGTAGTTACGTTTTTCTTATGCACCACAAGTAAGCGTACACCATGTTTTTAATTGTCCACACAGTACCCAAGATTATTTAATGAGCTTTTCATTTTAAGCATAACATATTTTGAGAAGTACCATGCAATATTACTCGGCATGAAGTTGACACTTCTTAGACATTTGTTGACTTGAAGAATAAACCGTCCCTGAGCATTCTTTAGAGTAATGGTTTTTAATAATGTATTTTATGCAATATATTCTTGTGTGAGTGTGTGTGTTTGTGTGTGTGTGTGTGTGTGTCTGTGTGTATGAACGTTTAGCAGCTGATCATTCAGCCACTTAATGGAAGCAACACTACAGATTGTCTTTGTACCCCCAGGAACAATTCCCCACTGCTGAGTTACCGTATCACTCAGCAGGGTTGGGACCCTGGCAGTGGTGTGAGTATTATCATTATTTTCCAGAATATTACCATCTGCTCATTTGATCCATTAACCTCCTATTGTATCTCATAAAAGAAATGTCCAGCTATAGAAGCAGATACATTGTAGAACTAAGCAAGGGAAAATATGTTCGGTGCACACTTTGCTTTGGGAAGAGGGGTCAATGTTTCTCTGATTTTCTTTCTCTTTCCTAAATAGTTCATTAACTTTCCTGAAGGGAGACTGTAGATTATCCACATAAATGAAATGATCCTGGTCTAGTTTGTTTATTTACTGCTGGTAACAGGTTAAGGCAAATCAATTAACCTTTAAAATTGTCATTTCTTTGTGTCCACCAAGGGCAGATGAAACAACTGAGCTCACAGCTGGTTACATTCATGTATAGTTTCTCTGCTCTCCCATAGTCACGAAGGGTGGCTTTTTTGGCCAATCATTGTAGTACCTTGAAATGATATAATTTTTTTATATTGGTCATATTAACACTTACATGAGGTTGTAAAGTCTGAGAAGTTATGTGATTTGGTGGTTTACCTGAATTATTTATGCGGATACCTTCCTGTATTTCTTATCATTGAATAGTAATAGTGATACTCTTACAATATATGCTATGTTGCAGGCACTGTTTTGAGGACTATGCATATTAACTCATTTAATCTTCAAATACCTTTTGAAGTTGATATTATTCCACTTAACTAGTAGCAGATGAGGCCCTAGAGAATTAAATATCTTTCCTAGTCACCTAGCTAGTAACTGGTAGGGCAAGGGTTTGAAACCATGCCCACTGTCTCCAGAGCCCATCTTCCAGCATCACACCCTACCACCCCTTAATTCCTAAGATAATTTGGATTCATCTCAACTATAGTAGTGAATGTCCTTGACTGAAGAGTTAAGGGAAGTATTTTTTTTTCCTGACCTGAAGTTATGCTTATTATGAAGATTCTCTAGGAGTACAGGGTCTATAAAAGATATACATTATAATTGCACTGCTTTCCAGATTAAATTATGATTTATGTTATTTTATTGTTTAAGGCTAAATCTTAATCTAAAATTAAGATAATGCGAGGTTAGTGGACTTCTAAACTGAAGAAGTTATTAAATTAACAAATAAAAACTTAAATGATGTGAATTCTGGACTCTTAAATGTTTGAAAAAAAAAATTTTTTTTTAAAGATTTTATTTATTTGACAGAGAGAAACACAGCTAGAGAGGGAACACAAGCAGGGGGAGTGAGAGAGGGAGAAGCAGGCTTCCCATGGAGCAGGAAGCCCGATGTGGGACTCAATCCCGGGTCTCCGGGATCATGACCTGAGCCGAAGGCAGTCGCTTAACCAACTGAGCCACCCAGGCGTCCCAATGTTTGAAAAAATTTAAAAGTGAAACAAAATAAAAATCTTTTACATATGAAGTGGACCATTATTTTACTTTTAAGATTAAAAATGGAGCTTTGAACTTGACAAAGTATGTTTCAAAAAAAAAACTTATATCTAACACCATACTTAATGGTGAGAGACTCAATGTTTCTCCCCTAAGATCAGATATAAGGTAAGGATCTTCTCTCACCTTTCTTTTTCAGTATTATATTGAAAATTCTAGCTAATTCAACAAGACAAGGAAGGAAAATAAATAGAACATAGATTGCGGGGCTCCTGGGTGGCTCAGTTGGTTAAGCGACTGCCTTTGGCTCAGGTCGTGATCCCGGAGATTTGGGATCGAGCCCCACATCGGGCTCCCTGCTCTGCGGGAAGCCTGCTTCTCCCTCTTTTACTTCCCCTGCTTGTGTTCCCTCCCTGCCTGTGTTTCTCTCTGTCAAATAAATAAAATCTTAAAAAAAAAAAAAAGAACATAGATTGAGAAGGGAAAAAAAAGTCTATGTTCACAGATGGCATGATCACCCATATAGAAAATCTGAAAGAACCAGCAACAATAAGAACTGGAAGTAATAAGCCATGATAGTAAGGCTACAGAATAAAGGTTAACATGCAAAAGGCAAACACTTCCCTGTATACTGTCAATTAATACGTGAGATTCAAAATTAAACACGCATTACTATTTACACTAACCTCCCCCCCAAATAAAAGGCTGAGGTATGAATCTAATGAAATATGTATAAGACCTAAATGAGGAAAACTGTAAAACTCTAACCAAAGAACTTGAAGAACTAAATAAATGGAGAGATAGTCCAAGTTCATGGGTAGGAAGACTCAATATTGTGACAATGTCAATTCTTCCCAACTTGTCTATGTAGTCAATAAAATCTCAGTCAAAATCCAGGAAATTATTTTGTGGATATCAACAAACTGATTTTGAAGTTTGTGTGGAGAGGGAAAAGACCTAAAATAACCAGCACAATATTGAAGGAAAAAAAGTAATGTTGTAGGACAGATACTACCTGACATCAAGACTTACTATGAGGCTGCAGTAGTCAAGGTAGTGTATGGGGCGCCTGGGTGGCTCAGTTGGTTAAGTGACTGCCTTCGGCTCAGGTCATGATCCCAGAGAACTGGGATTGAGCCCCACATAGGGCTCCCTGCTCTGGAGGGAAGCCTGATTCTCCCTCTCTCACTCCCCCTGCTTGTGTTCCCTCTCTCACTGTGTTTCTCTCTGTCAAATAAATAAAATCTTAAAAAAAAAAGTGTATTGACAAACTAAGCAAAAATATATCAATGGAAACAGAATAGAGAGTCCAGAAATAGAACTTATGCATAAATATAGTCAAATGGAACTTCAACAGAGAAGGAAAGACAATGTGATGCAACAAAGTCAGTGTTTTCAATAATCGGTGTTGGAACAATTGGAGACTGACATGCCAAAAAAAAAAAAAAAAAAAGAATTCAGACTCAGAGACTTTATATGCTTCACAAAAATTAGCTCAAAATAGATCATATCATAAACCTACATGTAAAATTTAAGACTATAAACTTTCTAGAAACAACATATGAGAAAAACTGGATGATCTTGGTTGGGGCAATGGCTTTTGACATACAAAAAGCACTGTCTATAAAATAAAGACTAGATAAACCAGATTTTATTACATTTAAAAACTGCTCTGCAAAAGATAATGTCAAGAGAATAACACATACTATAGACTGGAAGAAAATAGTTACAAAAAACACATCTGACAAAGGGACTATTATCTAAAATACAGAATAATCTCTTAAAATTAAATAATAAGAAAAACAACCAATTCTATTAGGCCAAAGATCTTGACAGATACCTCACGAGAGAAGATCTACAAATGGCAAATAAGCATATGTAAACATGTTCCATATTATATGTCATCAGATAAGTGAAAATTAAAATAACAATGAGCTATCACTGCACACCTGTTAGAATGGGGAAAATCTAGAATATATATATATATATATATATATATATATATATATATATATTTATTTATTTATTTTTAAGATTTTATTTATTTACTTGGCAGAGAGAAACACAGCCAGAGAGGGAACACAAGCAGGGGGAGTGAGAGAGGGAGAAGCAGGCTTCCTGCAGAGCAGGGAGCCCACTATGGGGCTTGATCCCGGGTCTCCGGGATCATGACCTGAGCTGAAGGCAGTCACTTAACCAACTGAGCCACCCAGGCGCCCCAACATCTAGAATATTGATGCAGAGCAACAATAATTCTGATCCTTTGCTGGTCGAGATCATAATAGTACAATCACTTTGGAAGACAGTTCCTTGTGAAATAAAACATACTTTTACCATAAATTCAGCAATCATGTTCCTTGATACTTACCTAAGGATTTGTGAACATGCACAAATTTTGAAATTTGCTCAAAGCAGCTTTATTTATAATTGTCAAAATCTGGAAGCAACAAAGATGTCCTCAGTAGGTGAGCGGATAAATAAGTTGTGACACATCCAGACAGTGGAATATTATTCAGCACTAAAAAGAAATGAGCTATCAAGGCGTGGAAAGACATGGAAGAAATTGAAATGTGTATTACTAAATAAAAGCAGTTAGTCTGAGAAGACTACATATTGTATGGTTCTGAATATATGACACTCTAGAAAAGGAAAGACTGTAGAGACATTAAAAAGATCAGTGTTTACCGGAGTTGGGGATAGAAGAGGAATTAATGGTCAGAACACAGAGGATTTTTTAAGGCAGTGGAAATATTCTTTATGACACTATAATGACAGACACATGCCATTGTCCATTTGTCCAAACCCACAGAATGTACAAAACCAAGAATAAACCCTAATGTAAATTATGGAGTTCGGGTGATTATGATGTGCTGCTTGCGGGTAACAAATACACTATACTGGTGGGAGATGTTGATAATGGGGGAGGCTAAGCATGTGTAGGAGTAGGGGGTCCACGGGAAAACTTTCCTGAAGTTCTTTTGTGAACCTAATATTGTTCTAAAAAAAAATTAAGTCATGGGGCATCTGGGTGGCTAAGTCAGTTAAGCATTAGGCTCTTGGTTTCGGCTTAGGTAATGATCTCAGGGTTGTGAGATTGAGCTTAGTGCTGTGTGTGGCATCTGCTTGAGATTCTCTCCCTCTCCCTCCCACTGCTTTTGTGTGCTCTCTCTCATATGAGTAAATAAACAAATAAAAACAAAAAAATTAAGTTACATAAAAATGGAAATTTATATTCAGTGCTTGTAACTTAATTTTACATTGTTAAATCTATTAGCTAAGTAGTGCTTTAAATACATGGTTGTTTCCAGATGTATCAACTTACTTGAAAATGTCAACTATGGGAGCAAAAATTGAGAAAGGCACTGACCCTCACTTATACCCCTTTGGGAGGTGAAGGCTTCAGCAGAGAATAAAAAGAAATCAAAAAATAAAAATTGATGCATTTCTTTTCATCAACCTCTACTTCTGTGACAATTTTTTTAATATTATATTTTTTACAGTTTTGTAAGTTCATTACCACCTTGTTCCAAAAACTGTCCCCGTTATCTGAGTTAAATTAGTTCAGTTATTTCATAGCTAGTTGATGAGGTAATCTTCTTTTTATTCTTGACAAAGGACTGTTTTACATCTTTATTTGGCCTCAGAGTTGTAACGATTCTCATAGAGAATTAAAAATTGGAGGTTTGAATAGGAAGCTAAAATGGCTTGATACATATATTTGAATGATTCAACATAGAAATGTTGAAATGATCTAGTCTACCAATTTTCTAAAAAAATCATAGTTTTTAGGCTTATTCTAGAAAGAAAGAAATAAGAAAAGATAATATAGGCATTTCCCTTAAAGTCAAATAGTATTATCTTTTTAAGGAGAGTTCATGTAAAAATTTATGTAAAAATAACTTAAAATATTTAAAGATAGGTACTAAATATTTACTCATGTACAGATGATATGGATAAATGCATGCATGTGAAAAATCTATGTATAAATAAACACATTTAAATATAGTGTTAAACACACACATATATTACTTAGTTCCACATTGCAATAGATTTGACTTTAATAAATCTAGAATATATCTGGTGAGGCTGTGTTTCTCCAGGACAGTTCAACACTGGTCTTCAAGTTATCTCTCTTTGTGTAGACCTGTATTTTTGATATAAGAAGATCAGATTGATGGTGAATATGAGACATATATGCTTAAAACTAAAACAACTTATTCTTATACTATTTCAGGTCAAGGATAACCATAAGAGGCTTGCTAAAGTATACTAGAAGAACAGTGTCCTCACTACATCAGTAAATATCTTAGTTTTCCAACGTATAAGGAAACTGTCACTGTCCCCAGAAACTACTAGGGTATTTTCAAACCAAAGAAATTTAATACATGTAATGGTTATAAAAGAAGGGGAAATGCTAAGGAGCAAAGACAGGAAGGGCAAGTATTCTGGAGTTTAATGACTAAGAAACTGCTTAATACCCTTATTTTTGGAAGAGATAAAGGAAAATGGTGGTCCCTGGAATCTATAGAGCCAGCTAGAGCAGCTGTGAGACCGCCATTGCTAATGTGCAAGCCATTTCTTCTGTCACTTGCAGGAAGGCTGCACTCCCTCTGGATTGTCAGTTTATCTCTCTCTCTGTATATATATAATATGTATATGTATATATTATATGCATATATATTATATATATACACACACATTTATTTATTTAATTTTATTTCCTAATTATTTATTGCTGCTGTAGATTTTTTCAAGAAAAATTGATTTTTTGGTCCTTTTTTTATTTCTTAGGATAGTGGGGTGATTTCCAGTTTTCTTTTTCTTCTTAAATGTAGTACTGGAAACTGGAAGTCAAAGATGCTCATTTCTCCTTAATTTTTATTATGGACTTTTTAAAAAATTTAAGGATAACAATAATTTTTTTCCAGAAAGTAATTTGTTTGTTTCTCTCATTTTGCTAGAAGCACTGAAGGATTCTGACTGTTAACCATTATGAACAAGGGTACACCATTTGGGTTCTGAAGTTTATATAGTATCTCCTATTAGATATCTCATTGGGAGAAGGCCCTGGATTTTTCTTCTGTGGGTGTTCAAATTCATAGTTTGGGGAAATTCTCATAAGGTATAAATCAACTCTCTTAGTTCTGGTTGTTACAAAAATTCTCATAAGTGAGATGGCCAAAAGAACAGAAAATCATTTTTCACGGTTCTGGAGGCATAGAAGACCAGGATCAAGATCTGACCAGTTCAGTTCTAGGTGTGAGCCCTCTTCCTGGTTTGCAGATGGATGACTTCTCACTGTGCCCCGCATGGCTAAGATCATCTCTTTTGGGTTACATCTTATAAGAACACTAATCCCATTCGTGAAGGTTTGACTCTCATGACCTAATTACTTCCAAAAGACTCCATCTCCAAATACCATCTCACTGAGGATTGAGTTTCAATACATGAATTCTGGGGGGGACCCACACACATCAAGTTCATGGTAACAGATCACCAGGTTAAATTTGCCTTCTGGCTTCAGTGTGGTATTAGTTACTGTTTTGGCAGATCGTCAGTGCATTCAAGAACATATTAACAATGTGTTATCAAATGTATTTAATTGTTTTCACTGGGGTGTTGGGAGATGGAATGCATAACAATAAAATAAATGGTTCATAACAATTGAAGTTAGGAAATAATCTAAATTTCAGCCACCGACAATGAGACAAATGAATAGGCAAATTCTAAGACATCTGTTCTGGCACATAAGATACTCAACAGCTTTTCAAAGAGAATTTATTAGTATATGTGTGCAGACACAGATATATACATGAGTAAATACATGAAATAATTCTGCAAGGATGCATTCAAATGGTTATCAGCAACTACTTGAAGAGAAGACTGTGAGGTCATTGGTGGAACTGGGAATTGAAAAAGGAATTTTGCTTGTTAATCTATGGCCTTCTGAAATGTTTACATAAAAATATTTCCATTTTTTAGGAAGTAAATGTTCCTGTAAAAATTTCAGGATTCTTGATAGAAGATAGCCTAATTGCCAATATGTTCTTTAAATGAATGAATTTAGTCTTTTGAATATAATAGCCTTTATTTTGTGATACCTGTTGACGTCTTTATTTATTTTAAAGATTTATTTATTAGTGAGTGCACACACATACAAGCGGGGCAAGGGGCAGAGGAGGAAGGGGAGAAGGAATCTTAAGCAGGCTCCATGTTCAGCACAGAGCAGACCCAGGGCTCAATCTCAGGACCCTGAGATCATGAGCTGAGCTGAAATCAAGAATCAGATGCTTAACTGACTGACACACCCAGACACCCCCAGATGTTTTTATTTATTAACTAAAAAGTTTTTGCTAAAGCAAAAGGCTTCTATTAAAAAAAGCTTGTATAAAAATAATTTTATGAGTTAAAAATATTAAAGTTAAAGGGAACTCTATTAAATCAAATAATACTCCTTTGGGTTATGCATGTGTGTGTGTGTGTGTGTGTGTGTGTGTGTGTGTGTGTGCATAAAATATAGTCTGTTTTTCACCTTGATTTGGCATTGTTTGAATGATCAGTACATTTTGTGACTTCCATCATTTGAGCTGCTGGAATTTATGTTCTATTAGGGCTAAATCTATTAAATATTATATCCCAGATTTTTTCTTTGAATAAGTTTAAATTAATTTTAATTCAGAGCAGGAGCTTTCTTCTGTAGACACATGCAAGATTTGTTAAAAATAAATTACCAAATAACACATTTCAGAGGAAAGTTTATTTCTGTCATAGTAGTTTGCGATAAGTACTTTAGCAGTCTTGAAGATAATTAGTTTTCTCAATTAAATATTTTAGTGATTTTATTTAAGTCAGTAATTGAGGAGACTAAAATTTTTCTTTAACACCTTTATTTTTCATAATATATTTTTCAGTATGAATTATTGGCCTGGAAAATAAATATGAGAAGCTATTTAAGGACTTTTGCTTAATGTATTGGCATGAGGATCCCATGCTAAAATGAAATATGCTTATCAGAATGATAAATCCATAGCCCCAATCTTCAGAACATACATTCAGAATTTTACTGTTTTCATGGTCAGTGAGCCACATTAATGCTTGGATCAAATACCGTTGAAAACTTTTTCTCACGTTATAGCTCTCACGTCACCGTGGCCCAGTATGAAGCACTGACTATAGTGGCTTCCTTTTACAACTGATAATGTGATAAATGACTTTTGAAGCATAAGGTCCTTGGCAGGTGGCAAGAAGGTGTTCAAAGAGAGAGTAGCACAAATAAAGCCTTCAAGGTCTGAAAGCGGGTAGTTCCAAATGCAAGAACATAGACTGCTCTATGGCTGGAGCCTAAGGTACAAGAAGCAATACTCATAGATGTATGCCTGAAGTAGTAGGCAGGAATGAGGACACACCATGTAGAACCATTTACACCACTTCATGATTTACTAGATAGGGTGATAAACACAGGAAGATGAATAGATGGCTATGGGTGCATAGATGAAAAGATAGGACTGTATGTTTTATATTACCTAAATAAAATGATATATGGTATTACCAATACTGACTTAAAAATTAATACATTTGCATATATTGAATTATATCTGCATATCCACACGTAATCATGTTTATCAACTCATTTTACTTGTTAGATGCCTTGCATCTACACATTTGAAAATCTTACAAAGTAATGCAGCATTGTTTGCTGGAGCAAAATTGAAGTTCCACAAAATCCCTATCAGTTCAGAAAACACTTGAATGAATTTCTAATGAGGATTTGAGTTATTAATTAGGTACGTTCACTAACATTTATTAAGGAGAACTGATAACAGGATTCCCAATTTAAATTCATCTTTCTGACCTCATCCTTCATTTATCTTGCACGTACCCATTATGGTCCTGCAAAATTAATATGATGGACTGTATCATTAAGTGTTAATTATATGGCATGTATTATCAGTGATGTAGAAATTTAAAGGTGGTGGAGATACTGCCCTTGAGATAGTTTAGAAATTTTAAACAGGTGAAAACTTCTGTATTCTATGATCTATTTAGTACATATGTCAGAGTAGTATTGTTGATGGGCAAATATACTTATTAGAAGACTTCTTGCCCAGATCTAGTGTGTGTCTTGAAATCTAAACATAGGACAAGCCCCTAGTGTAAGCTCATTTTACACAACATACCACCAATCTGTGTATCATTTAAATTGCCCTGTTGCTCCTAATATATATTCCTTCTTTTATAAATTCTGTATGGTGGTGCTTGGGAACTAGCATTTCTCTGTAGAAAGTTTAACAGAAGGGAAGTATCTTTTTCATAGGAATTTTGAAAAAAAATGTCAGCAAAACCTCTTCTCTATCCTAAAGATCTTGCTTATTCCATTTTTATTGGCTCATCCCACTTCCACATTTTTCAATGTTTGTATAGGTCAAGAGTGGGGGAGAGAGTGTTTCCTTTTTTCTTGGCTTCTATTTTGTGTGCCTTTAATAATATATAATTATATTTTGCTCAAGCTAAATATTCTTTTTATTATTAGTAATTACTGTTTTGATACTTTCGAGAGGACACCATTGTTGGTCTTTTTGCCCATAATAAAAAAATCTAGAAATCACAGTTTTGCTAGCTTAATTTGGGGATTGTTTTATTTCACTGATTCTAAGGGGGATGTCTTCACATTGTAACCTTTCTAAAACTGTGATGAGCCTTAC
This sequence comes from Spilogale gracilis, assembly GCA_004023965.1. NCBI lineage: Eukaryota > Metazoa > Chordata > Mammalia > Carnivora > Mephitidae > Spilogale > Spilogale gracilis. The sequence continues at coordinate 57,911 of PITA01009041.1, forward strand.
AAGCCATGACGTCTCACAGACTCTTTTGGTCAGGCTACCTCTCAGCATAATGGTTATTGCCTTCTCATGAGCAGACTTGGTGGGGACCCATGCTGGCATATCTGTACTGCTTCATCTCTCAGTGTTTGATTCCATACACGCCGTCTGAGAAGGACTGATTGAGTATCTGAATTCTGTTTATTACCTTAAAACCTTCTAATAAAAACTTCTTTCTTTTTAATTTTTTAAAGATTTTATTTATTTATTTGAGAGCGTGTGAGCCCAAGTTGGGGAGGCTAGTGGCAGAGGGGCGAGGGAGAAACAGGCTTTCCGCTGAGCAGGGAACCTGATGCGGGGCTCGATCCCAGGACCCTGAGATCATGACCTGAGCTGAAGGCAGCCACTTAACTGAGCCATCCAGGTGCCCCCTAATAACAACTTCTGTTAAGATTTAGAAAGAGTCAGCATCAAGACTAGCAGACTCACTCTCAGAAGCTTGGACAGGAAGCTCAGAGACTGTAGTGGAAACCGCCTCTGAAGAAAACCTGCATCAATAACTCCCTTACCAGTTTCGAGAATGAAATCTGTACAGAAACATGGATGGTGACGTCTCTGAGTTGAAATGTGATACAGAAAACTCAGACTCAGAATGTGATAGAATATGATGAGTACTTTTATTTCACTTATATTTTCCTTTTTATGAACACATAGAGTGATAGAGTTAAAATTATATGTCTTAGTAAATCTAATAGAGCTCTTTAAACAAGTATGAAATAAAGATTCTAAGCGATAATAAAACCCATGCTATTTTTAATTGGCAGCTTTTTAATTCTTTCATATAACACAATAATGGTGTATGATGCAATTAATGACACCTTAGAACTGATTGAAAACTGTAATTGACTTCTTTTCCATAGGAAGTATAGCACATAGTATTAAAACTTTTGGATTTTTTTAATTAGTTCTTTGTGGGATCATCTCTATAAAGGTCAATTCTGGCTGTGCATACTGCCTATTAAGGTATAAAAATACAGAACATAGAACTAGTATATATATCACATAGATTGAGTATATTGCATATATATATGCGTATATAAAGCATATATGCGCATATAAAGCAACAGTAAGACAAAAATTGTTTCTTTTTACATCTCTGATATTTTTATTTTGGGGAGGGGACTGACATTAAGTTGCAGGGGAAAACTCAGCATAACTAATGCAAAAATCTTCATTTATATAACTTATTTTAATCATAATTTTATTTTATTTTTGCTAAACACTTATTTTCATAAACTCAGAGACCTACTGTTGACCGTATTTGACCTAATATTCTTGTGATCTGCAATTTGCAGGAAATTCGTGGGTCCTGAGAAAAACAATTTAGTGGAGATCAATAGGTGACATCTAATATCTGAGTCTTATTACCTTAACATTTCATTCCCATAAACCTTTTTGTTATTTAAACTGACAATGGGAAATAATACTTTTTGATGAAAGCCTTGGGGTGGTCATTTATTATATGCATTTTAAAATGTATTCCATCAGAATAGAGAAGAGAAAATGTAGCTACTATGCCCTGCTAGAATGCCATCTAATGCTTTCTCTCTTTAAAATTACTGATTTTAGTTTGCCAGAGTGTCTGTTTTCCCTAGCAGGGAATTCAGCAGCTGACTGAGACCTAACAAAGGCGGTTTTTCTTTAAGATATTAGAAATGGGGGAGGGCTACGGGCACTGTTTTCATTATCTAGATACTTAGAAAGAACTCTGTACTGTCAGCTCCTAGCATTTATCTCACCACAGTTATTATTTGCATGCAAAGCTACTGCCTGAACCTAACCCTGCATTTTTTGGCCACAGAGATCTCTTGTTCCATCTGTAAATCCATAGTACCTAGCACCTTGTCTAGCTCATGGCTGATTACAAGTGCTCAATAAAGTATAATGAATGGAATATAAACTATATAAAGTTAAGGACCTAATCTACCTTGTTTTGGTTGGTTTTGTCCACTATGTGCCTAGTAAATATCTTAACAAATTAGTGAGGAGAAAAAGATTATTGAACTTTCTCTGAAGTTATGATCAATTTTGAAGCAAATGATAGCAGAGTAGAGAAACGATTTTAGCTGCATTTGTGCACCTGACCTTTGAGAAACCTCCAAGTCACCTTCCCATCACAGACCTCCCTCCCTTCAAAGCCCTCCTGTCTTGCTCAGCTGCAGACAAGAGCTGACAGACAGGAAGGAAGGCATGCCTCCCTGACCCTGATCCCACAGATCCCCGGCCAGCTGCAGGCCCGGGACAATCAGGTTTTCAATAGGTCCGCCAAGAAGGTTCATTTGACTTAAAAGAATATTTATATGCATATCATTGAAAAGGCTCTAATTCAATGTTTGATAATATTTTGTCTCTGACTCAGTCCACTCTGAAGTTAGGATTCCAGATCATGGAATGAAAAGCACTTTTTTTGTTGTTGTTTTTGGATATTCATATCCTTAAGGCTGACTACACATTTTACAATTGCTATTTAGATCCGTAATTTCTGGATACAGATTAATATAGCTGAAATCCTACCTAGAATTATGAGTTCCAGAGCTGAATATAAATTGTGTCTCCATGATATCAATGATATCAGAGACGTGTCTTTCTTCACTTGGAGCAGGATGTTATTTTATAGAGGGTAAAATTTATTTTTAGAACTTCAGCCCCTGACTCTGCACTCTTGTACTTCTATAATTTTGTCTCTTTTATATGTGTTTCCATGACCTACCCCCTGCCTTTTGCACATGTTTTTCTCTCTTTTCAAGCCCTAAGATCTTTCTTTCATCCCAATAGCTCAACAGTGTGAAATTTAAAATGAGTTATATTCCAAAGGTTTGGGGAGCTGCTTATTTTAAGAAAGAAGGGGTTTGGAAAATTAAGCACTTCCTTGGAGTATGACTGTGTAAAACAACCAAAGTTGAGGCTTCTAAAAAAAAAAATAACTCTTTGCAGTCATCTCTGGGTGGCAATCTCCTGTCAATAACATGACTGGAGTCAGTTATTCTAACAGATGTTTCTGTAGATTACTGCCAGGGAAAACACATTCCCTCTTTTCAGTGGATACCTCAGATAGCAACATGCATTATGAGAACAGAGTAAACAGGATTTATCTTAAGCAACAGTTGAAAAGAGACAGGATTGAAACAAAAGGAAAAAAAATGAGAAAAACTCATTGACAGCTAAATTGCTCACTTTCATTATTTCCCTTTCTGTCCCTTTTCCTCTTAAAAGACCCAGAGAACTACAGAAAAACACTCAAATGTGAAATTTAGGAAGTCAAAACTGACGAGGAGGTTTTCTGAGGTGAGAAAAAGGGCTAGTGGGGATGGGGGGAGATGGTAGCAGAATGGGACCATAGAAGAATGATGGCAGGGGCGCCTGGGTGGCTCAGTAGTTAAGCGTCTGCCTTCAGCTCAGGTCATGATCCCGGAATCCTGGGATCGAGCACCGCATCGGGCTTCCTCAGCGGAAGCCTTCTTCTCCCTCTCTCACTCCCCCTGCTTGTGTTCCCTCTCTAGCTGTGTTTCTCTCTGTCAAATAAACAAATAAAATCTTTAAAAAAAAGAATGATGGCAGCCACTAAATGAAACATTCAAGTGAAGGTAGTAGGGAAGAATCATTTCTGTTTTGAACACCTGTTTTACTAGTCAATAAAATAGGTATTTTAACCTAGGTTTAAGTCCCACAACAACTTCATGAACTAAACATTATTGTGTTCATTTTTCAAAGTGGGGAAACGTATACTCAAATAGTTAAGAGGCTCATCTAAGCTGATACAACTTTTGAGTAGCATTAATGAACTGGGAACTCAAGTCTTACTCCAGAGGACACAACAGAGGGTGGGACAGCAGGTAAAGGGTTTGTGAGGCTGAAGCATCAAACAAAAAGCATAAAGATAATAATGATGAAAGTGGTGGTAATGTACAGAAGTAAGAACTTGGAGTAGAGAAGAAGGGATGAACTGACATGTATGAGCTTGGGTTGGATTCCAAAAATGGCAAGCCAAATACATGGGTCCTTTAATATACTTCACATTTCAAACATTTCCCACTATGGTTCTACAGTGGGGAATTATATATGAAATTAAAGAGGTTTATCTACTTTCCAACATGCTGACTTTGTAAGGCTCATCTGAGTAAGATATTGATTTGAAGGGAGAACTCTAGAGCCAGGGCCTATGAGATAGAGGGCGAGCTGAACCACTCTATTCATGACTATTTAGGCAAATGGATTCAGAGTTACCTGTCACCAGTCACTAGCTCTTGGGACCTCACATGCCTCATTTACAGAAGAGACAGTTGGACAAAATGAAATTTTATTTATCCATTAGTATTCTGTGGTTCTGTGATCCTTGATTGATGGTATCCTTGGATGATTATATCTGTTGGTATGATTTTTTAATTCTTTTCATTTTTGTTTCCTCTAATTTACTAAGCTATGAGATTTGCTGTTGGTTTTTGCTTCCTTACAGATTTTTTTTTAAGACTTTATTTATTTATTTGACAGAGAGAGATCACAAGCAGGCAGAGAGGCAGGCAGAGAGAGAGAGGAGGAAGCAGGCTCCCTGCTGAGCAGAGAGCCCGAAGCGGGCCTTGATCACAGGACCCTAAGATCATGACCTGAGCTGAAGCAGGAGCCCTTTCTTTTTTTTTTAGTTTTTAAACAATAGCTTGTACACAAGCTGTGGATTATTGATTTTGGCCTTACACAATATTTAAAATCCATGTACCTTCATTTACTTATCTTTTAAGTGGGGATAATGCGGGACACCTGAGTGGCTCAGGTGGTTAAGCGACTGCCTTCTGCTCAGGTCATGATCCTGGAGACCTGGGATCAAGCCCCACATGGAGCTCCCTGCCTGGTGGGAAACCTGCTTCTCCCTCTCACTCCCCCTGCTTGTGTTCCCTCTGTAGCTGTGTTTCTGCCTGTCAAATAAATAAATAAAATCTTAAAAAAAAAAAAAAGTAAGTGAGGATAATGCAATGATACTATCTACATCTTAGATTTGGCAGTTAATCGGGATAATTTAATAAGGTCCTTACTATCCTGCTTGGCACATGGTAAATGCTCAGTAAATGATAGTTCCTCTTAATTTTCCAAACTAAATATTGATTACTTGCTTTTCAGAGCCTGCAGGCTATATCCCAAGAACTTAAATGTAACATTACCTATTTCCTTTTCTGGAGAAGTCATACTCCTTTTCATGGCTTCACAAATTGTGGCTCCAGAAATTATGCTTCAAGATATCTTATTTCCTTCATACTAACATGCATAAACATTTTTATTTTAGTTGTATTCTGAGTCAGCCATTGATCTAGCAAAGCTAGTGCTAGTTTAACCAAAGATTAATGATTCATGACTTTCCTGACAGACCATAGGTAACATTTTATAGTTGTTTACCCAAAAATACACTATGACAATAAAGTTAAATTGGCAAAAGCACTAAAGTCACTGTATTAATATCCTTAACTGCTTTACTGTTGCTAATAACCATGGGTCTACTCCTTTGATATATTGTAAACTACATTTCCCCACTGCTGCTTAATACATTCCATGCACAAATGGTGTCTGTATAAGATAAAAGAATGTACTGTTTTCAAAATAATGGTCCTGAGAATCACCCAGGGCGCTTGGTAACAATTTTTGTTTCTTTGGCCCTGCTGCCAGAAGGTCTGATTCCATGCGTATGTAGTGTGGTTCAACAATCTAATTGTCAGTGAGCATCCGAAATGTACCGCCAGTCATACATTGGTTAATATAGAGACCAGTTTAGAACCTTAATTTGGGTGTCACACATAACAGCTCCTCAATAAATTTTCAAATGAATAAATGAATGCAAGAATCAAATAATCAGTGAGCAAGTGACTGTCTATCATCTTTTGGGAGTGTATACTCTACCATCAACTTATGATTTATAAATGTTCCCTTTTTACTATTTGTAGATATGAAAGTAGAGATCTATTTGTTTTTAAGAGACCGTGCTTGGATTCAGAAGGCAGATATATCAATATGGTTATTCCTGGTTGATTAGACCTGAATTCCTGAGATTTAGCTCTTTCTCTCTCCTGTAAACATTAAATCTTTATATCATCACTATATGCTGCAAAGCAGATATGAAATAATTCTTTGTCATGTAATAACTATTTCCCCCTTCCATTGTTTCTTCTTTCTGGTATTTTGCCAGAAAATTTTAAAGAATACTAACCGCACCCTGGCGACCATTCCACACAATTTAATCATCGTATTGCATTTTACTAGAGGGAGTTTGTAAAAAGAAAGTGAAGAGTGACGCTTGCATTCATTTACATTATGTATTCCAGAATCATAAAATTGGCCTTGAGTGGTGTAATTATATTGCACTAATTTTTCTATGCCTTGGATCAGTAGCTAATAATGAGTAGATAAGTATGGTGTGAGTTGGTGGGGGCCAGAATTGAGGTAGTACAACTATATGGTAAATGTAAGTAATCTGCTGAAAGGACTTAACCTCAAATTATGAAATGTAGAAATTGGTTGAAAAAAATTTCCTACTTTATATGAGCAAAAAGTTTTATTTTGAGTTCTATTTTAGAAATTATTTTTCTGGGATGCTTGGGTGGCTCAGTAGGTTAGGCGCCTGCCTTCAGTTCAGATCATGATCCTAGGGTCCTGGGTTTGAGTCCCGCATTGTCCTCCTTGCTCAACAGGGAGCCTGCTCCTTCCTCTGTCTGCCACCCCTCCTGCTTGCTCAGTCTCTCTCTCTCTCCCTGACAAATAAATAAATAAAATCTTAAATTTTTAAAATCTTAAAAATATAGAAATTATTGGGTACCTGGGTGGCTCAGTTGGTTAAGCGACTGCCTTCGGCTCAGGTCATGATCCTGGAGACCTGGGATCGAGCCCCACATTGGGCTCCCTGCTCAGCGGGAAGCCTGCTTCTCCCTCTCTCACTCCCCCTGCTTGTTTTCCCTCTCTGGCTGTGTTTCTCTCTGTCAAATAAATAAAATCTTTTAAAAAAAAACAGAAATTATTTTTCTTCTAAGTAATATTTACTTGTTGGGAAATTTGAGGGAAGTTAAAAAATGCATAACAAAGCAACAACACATTAACCAAAATTCTATTGCTTAGCTCTAACAACTAATGAATCTTTTGATGTAATATCTGTTATTTTCAGAAATTTAAAAGTATTTAAAGCATACGTTTTCTGCCTGCTTTTCTCACTTAGTATTCTATTTTTAGGAAACGTTCTTTTTCTTAAGAATTATTAGAAAACATCCTAGTTACTGCATATTACTCTTTCATATGAATGTACCAGTTTTTCTTTAGCTGTCCACTATGATTATATATTTAGATTATTTTCCTGTTTTTTCCTCATACAAAGACAGATCTCCTCATGAATTATTGGATGTGCCTCTGATTATTTAATTAAAACAAGTACGGGGTGCCTGAGTGGCTCAGATGGTTAAGCATTGGATTCTTGGTTTCAGCTTAAGTCATGATCTCATGGGGGTAAGATGAGCCCCACATTGGGCTTTGCACTCAGTGGGGACTCTGCTTGAAGATTCTTTCCCTCTGCCTCTCCCCCAACTCACATGTATGTGTTCTTTCTCTCTCAAATAAATAAGTAAATCTTAAAAAAAAAAAAAAAAAGCTCAAAGAAGTGGAATTCCAGGGTCATATTATTTGGTTGTTCTGCACAAAACTTTAATCAATTTATATCCTCCCAGTATTGTTTAAAAGCACTCATCCTCCCATAGCATCATCAACTTAGGACGGACAAATTGTTATCTTATTGATTCATTCTCCTTCTTTCTTTTTGATCAGTAATAAGATTGGAATAAATGCAAGATTTAGTTTCCCCTTTAAAAAAGTGTATATATGTATGCACTTTTAAAAAAAATGTATATATACATATATACACTTTTTCATTAGTTGGGAAGGCTGGTGAAAAAAAAAAAACTTTAATGGAAAAATCTATCCCACGTAAGCATTCCCTGGAGCATAAAAATGACTTGATCAACAATGGGGTTACTGAAAAACTTAAGAAGTTCAAATGCATTTAATCACCTTACAGTCATGATACTGATGAGAGAGTACTGAGAAAAACAAACAAATTATGAAGGCAAAAATGAGTCTATTCAGTAAATATCTTAAAAGTTCAATTTATGAGGTCATCAAAAAGCAGACCATGATAGCTAAAACTATGGGTTTTAGAATCCTGCAGCTGTGAGTTTGAAATCCCAGCTCTGCCATTTATGTACCTAGATTGTTTTGATCAAATTATGTTTCCTCACCATGAAGTGAGAATAACAGGGCAATTTCATAGGATTGTGGTGAAAATGAAATAAAATTTTATACTTCGTATCCCAACTCTGAGGAGAAAAGGCACTTAATAAATAGTGGTATGAAAATAGTAAAAGTTGTTATTGATGTTCTGTGACTGTGGGTACGCTTATACAGGGCAGCCCGACATGTGACCTTTGTGAACCTATATGCCAGGATTGGGAAGGCCCCATGAAGTTATTCCTCTAAAAACACCCCTATTCCAACCCCAACAACCCAGCACCTGCCATTAGTACCTGAAATCTACCTGGAGAGATATGTCCTCTTAACCATTTCATATTTTAGGATAGAAAGATCTAGGAAAGTCTAGAAAGAAGTGTAAACTATTATATTTCATTGTGAATTAGTCAGTCAGATTCTGAGTTTTAATAATGAGAAAATGGAGTTTTAATAATGAGAAACTTGAGAGCTCTGCAAACCTGAGGGGGGCAGTGGAGAATTCTATATTGCGGTATCCCTGGCTCCGAAAAGTGACAAACCATTGCTAATATTGTATAAGAATGGTTAGGAAGGCAACTAACTGTATTAGAATAGAGAATCTGTCAGTTAAGAGCTGAATACAGTGAATGTACAGGGAAATGTACATTGTGTATTCAGTTGATAGGGATGAAATGTGTTCTTTAAATCACTGATTTTAGAATAGATATTGTGTGAAAACAGACCAGATAACTGAGGTGATGTAGGAATACCACTAGAGTTCCAGATAATGAATCAGAGGTACTGGTGGCATCTAGACATGTTCAGTAATCGTCATTGGTCCTGGGGCTCCCTCTTGATAATATTATTTTAATAATATGAACCACATGGAAGCGCATATTGGGCAGCTAAACAACATGTGGTCTGGGAAACATTGAAAGGCAGTCATATTATAGGAAAAGGGTGAGACTAGCGGTATGTGAATCCAGATTGTAATAAAATAAATTTTAATGAGGCAGCAAGATCCAGAACTTCTTGGGGATGTTGCAGACAAGTTGCCCCTCCCCCCTTTTCACTGTCAAAGTCAATGAAAATAAGTCAGATGCACTGTGTGCCCACTGTGCTTTTCCTGCTTTATTGGAGGTACTGCTCAGTGGGGAACGGGGAATGAATCTTGGAACACTGGGAAAAAAAACAATTTAGTAACAATAAGAATCCCTGAGAAGGGAGACACAGAGCTCCTTCTCCTGGTGTCTTGTGGTGCTTAAGATACCAGGTTTGTGTTTTTTGGCCATGTTGCATCTTGTGTCAATATCTGTCTCCCATTTACTTGAAACCACCACGGAAGTGGTGACACACCCAACAGGGTTAGGATTTTCCGAAGTGAAGACCACAGCAAAGATTTCTCCAGAAGGATGGTGGTAACTTCTGTCACTTTGGCCCTACCCCTGTAGGGTCCGAGGATGCCATTTTACTCTCTCAGGAGTACATTGTTCAACAGTTGCTGAAATTGAGCTTAGAAAATTGTATTTGGTGACTATTCAAATACCTAATTAGACTCACTTCCTCTATTTATAGTAGGAGGTTGAGGAAAATAGAAAGAGCAAGTAAGAAATGGTGCTTTGAGGAATCAGGTCACAATGTGATCTTCTGTAAGGCTGATCCTAGTCTAGCTGCTTTCTTTTCCACAAAGAATAATTATGACCCAATTAATCCAAATACAGCTATTCAGATTTCTTCCTCTGATGATAGATTTTAGAGGTCTGAAACTAAAATCTCAAGATTTGTTATTACTGAGAAAGCTTAGTTGTAAAACCTAGCCACCTCTTGATTATCCAAGAACTCATTATTGTACTCTCATACTGGCTTTTCCTAACCCTCTGTTTTTCCCCACTCCCTCAGACTGCTGCCTCTAGCTATTTCATCCCTGATTTGCACTTCCCCTAGAAGATGGATCTGTAGAGAAATTGGATTCAAATGATTCATTTTTATTGCTTAGAGAGGAGAGTTGATAGGAAGGAAGTCGAGATGACAGAAATGAGATTTTAAATCTCTTCTATAGATTTCATTTATTCTATCCATGTTTATTGATTGTCTACTGTGTAATAGGTACACTAGGGAATAGAGAGGGCATAAAACATGGCCTCTGCCCTCCCAGATTTTAAGATTTTAATCTCAGAAAAGAGAAGTGTTATATACAAATTATGTTCTCTTAAATCCCTCATTGAGTAAGGCTGGCATAAACAATACATACACATTTAAGAAGAGCCTCACCACCAGGAAGTTATGAGTGCTGTATAGATAGCATAGAAAATAAATGGAAAAATTTGGTTTAGAGGGTGGCAAGTATAGAGGGTATATGATCAGGGGAAAATTTATGGAAAAGCTGACATTTGCCATAAATTAGATTTGTAAGAATTTAATACCTGTGGTTATTTCAAATTCTGAAAGTATTACATATTGATTATATAAATTTGGAAAGTACAGAAAAACACAAGGAAAATAAATCAAAATTACTCATAATACTACTATCATCTAGTGAGATATCTATTTTTGTATGTGTGCGGTGTGTTGTTGTAACATTTTTTCCTTTTTTATGAGTGAGTGTGTTTGGGTTTGTGTTGTGTTCATCAAGGTCCTGATGGGAAACAGGTGGCATAGTCAAATTATATGGGTGAGTAAACGGGAAGCACAGGGTGGTGCAGTAACCGGGGGCTGGTGATAGCAGAGGAGCTGTTACTAACCCCAGGCCAGTTAATGAAGGGATAAGGTAATGCAGGGATATGGGGAGGCTGTGATTACTGGAACCTGAAAGGAGAGAGTAGTAGAGAAAAACCTTCTACCTTGAGAGAAGCACTGTCCTTCGTTGAAGAGACTTAGCCAGCTCATGTAACTTCACAGGGACAGAATCAAAAGGATACATACCCCGATATCCTCTTCTCCCCCTTGTCTCAGATATTGTGTTGGGGCTTCCCATTGGCTGAACCCACCTGAAAGCAGAGATCAAAAGAGCCTACTGAATAGTGCTTATGCACCAGTTTTTGGGGGCAGAGAGTGGTGTAGAGAAGATCATGAGTAAATCTGGAAGGGCCAATCAGTCTGTCTTCTAAAACTGGATCAATCTGTACATACTGTATTATAACCACACTGTGACAGTTCCTGACATGTACATTAATATACGTTGAAAATTACATGACATTGAAAATTTGGATGTTTTCAGTTCTTTCACTGTTTAAATTAAGGCGACAATATGTGTATGTGTGCTTGTTTGTTTTAGCTCTGTACCTACCTCTTTATTTTCTTAAGATTAATCCCAAGAAGCGGGGTTGTTGGGTCAAAAGACTTGTTTATGGTCAAGAGTCTTGATGTATACTTGATGTAGACTGAAAAATTATCATCCCAAAGACCATAGCAATATAATAAGGTAAAACTTTAATGGGTAAGATTTTTATATATGGAGATGGATATGTTATTTGTGGATGGAAAATTCGGGAAGACTTCCCAGTGAGCACTATGAAAAGGGAATGGAACTAAAAAGGTACAGGGTGCATTCAGCAATGGGTGACAGTCTAACTTGACCTTAATAGAATTAGTGAAATTCCTACTCATAGTGTTGGAAAGCCCCAGTATTAAGATGCACCAGAACCATTAGAGAAGGCAGGCCTAAACAGCAGATCTTCAGGAATAACATATTGAATATCTGCATGTAGGTTTAAGATGGATATTAGCAAAATGGAAACAAGTTTAAACTCAAAGTACAGAAGATATACCTGGTAGAATCATGTTCAGTGACGACAAGGCAGCTTCATGCAAGAGAAAAAGCCTCGGAGGTCTTTTGACCAATTTCAGTTCTAACTGTGGTTCCACCATTATTAGCTATTATTACTTTGGGCAAGCAACGAAGTCTTTTGGTTTGAGGGTTAGAGACTTTGTGTTGGAAGTACTTAGCGCAGATCTAGTACATGGTAGGAATTTGGTAACTGGTCACTACTAAGGAATGAGTCAAGGAGAATAAATAGTGACTGTGTGTCATACACTGTTTTATTTGACATGGGCCCAGTTGGTGGGGAGAAGGGCAGCACAATGCCAGGCCAGCATTGCAGCTGTTGGACAATATTCTTCATATTTAACAAATTGGATAGAGGTATTCAGCTAGGAAAATAAAATAATAGATATTTCTCGAATATAAATCCATAGAAAAACATAAGTTTATCAGTTTTTAACTTTAATCCATAGTTTTTCAAAATGCTTTGGTATCTATTACCTCCTTTGAGTACTAGGCGAGGAATACCACTTACATGGTAGCAACACATCTCTAAAATATTCTACTATGCCTTAGTATGTGTCTTTTGTTGTGCCTGTCCAGATTCCGTATACTATTTGGGGGGTAGAATTAGCACAAAAAACATCAGTTTTCAGTTTATGAAGTTTATATAGACCGCAAAGAAGGGGACTTGTGATTCAGGATTGCCTGTTCAGAGCCTAGGACTGCCCTAACCCCAGTGATTAGTTCAGGGGTGATATGACCCAGGTCAGTCCAATCAGAGTGAAAACTGAAATTTTATGGAGCTTTTGCTAAGAATTCACTTTTTTTTTGTCCTTTGGATTTAGGCTTATATGGGTAAAATTCTGAAAATATTGGTAGCTATCTTGCCATTATGAGGTTGCTTGATAGAGAAGCCAATATGGAGATGGGCTTCCATGAACTGAGTTGAAAGATGGAGAGAGATAAACTGGCTTGTGCCACTTCCTAGATACCCTGGATCAAACTATGCCTGAAGTTAGGACTCCTCTTGGACTCTACTTTCATAAGAGAGGCAATAATTTATCTTTTCAGTTTCAGTTAGACTTGGGATTTTCTGTCATTTGCAACTAAAATAGAGCTGGCTATTATGTACACATGGTTTAGTAGTTTATTTTTCATGGAATGTGAGGTCATGGTTAGGATCTTAATTCTTCCCAGTTCCCATGATGGGACAAAAAATTAAATTTCATGCTATCCAACAGGGTTTGAGAACTAAGAAGCTAAAACATGCTGGAGGTCAACACAGCCCTTCTTTGGCATTGAGAAATAATTTTATTTCTTTTATGCAACAGAAACTTTAGCCAAAAGTCTTCATATTGCACTATATTCATGCATATGTATATATCAACATGCGAGGAATCCAGTGGAATCTCTCCCTTCACCAAAATAGAGACTTCCAAGAGGAGGAAAACGTACACTTGTTGGGCTATTTTTTTTTTCTTTCAAAGTCAGGATTGTCTGGCTCAGTGTTCAATAAATCATTTGTATCTTTCTCTGTAGTCTCCTCATTCAGGATAAAAGCGACACATATAACTGCCAGCCCCAGTCCACTCACTGCAGACTGATTTCCTCACTGCTTTCATCTCAGCACTTGCTAATGTCACAAATAGGCAGGCTTTGAAGTCAGAGCAAGGAGACAGGAGCAGCAGTACTCCTTCATTGTACAGCAACCAGAAAACATCTTCAGAAACCAGTTTTAGCTTCAGATCCAGCTCGAGAGCTCTTGCTTGAGGCAGTAATCCCTGATGAGCAACATGTAAGATCATCTCTTTCCTCTTTCCCACAGTCCCCTGTGCATGGGGGGACCTCGTCCCTGTGTATTCTTGGAGTGAACCCCAAGAGAATCTGGACCTTTTGGAGCGGTGCATCCCTGTGCTGGGATCATCAGTTCATTCTCTTGGTGTGGCTTTAGGTTATGAAGAAAGGTGAACAAAGGTACTGGAAATAGAGAAGCAGAGGGGAAGTCTTGGCTTTGACTTTCTTCCCTTGTGTTATTACTTTTCCATTTATGTCCCATTTTAGACGTTGGGGTGGGAGCAGACATTTGAGTGACTTGTGGATTGCTTGAACTCTGGGAAGAGTGCTACAACAAGGTTCCTGGCTTTTTTGTTTGCTTGTTTCTTTCCTCTGCACTGGTGCTGGGAAGAAACCCAAAACCACGGGAGTGAGGTGAGGAGAGGGAAGCAGAGGCCCTAAGGAATGAATTGCTATAGGTCTCCCTCTTCCTCTCTCCCTCCCATTCTTCCTCCAGCCTTTAAAGGAGTTTCCTTTGGAGTAGGAGATGTGGGGAATTTCCTCCAAAAGGTGCCGCTGTCCACACATACTGAGGACCCCACCGCATGACATTTTATCCCATAGTTCTTGATCTTCCTCCTTTGCTCTCCTGTCACAGTTGCGTGTTTTAAAGTTTCCATCTTCCTCTTCTCTGTTTCTCATTCTGTCCTCCTTGTTTTTAAGGAGGCTGCTCAAGCTTCCTTCCAAAAAGTTTTATAGAATCTCCTCTCCCACCCTCTTTCTCCATGTTCTTAACTTCTAGCTTTCCTTTTTAGAAGCCTTCATTTTCTTAATGTCTTCTGAGCCCTGAGGCTCAGAGCAAGGCTTGCTCAGAAGGCCTGTAAAGTTTCTTAGGGGAAAAGCCTTGGAAACTTTAATGGGACAGTAACATTCCAAGCTCAGCATGAATGGCTGATAATCCACAGTTTTCCCTGGCATGAGATTTTTCCAGAGTCTGGTCCATCATGCATGCATGCCAGGACTTGGGATTTCCATATGTGATATTAGGGCGGTGGGCAGTCTGTTTGCCTATACAAGCAAATCTTCACCGTGGTTTCTCGTGATGATTGAAAAACAAAAACAAAAACTAATACATTTCCATGGCTTTCTCTCTCTCTCTCTCTCTCTCTCTCTCTCTCTCTCTCTCTCTTTTGCTTTTACTCTAATGCATCACCTGGAGTTGCTCACGTTTTGACAAAAAATATCAAGACATTGGGGTGCCTGGGTGGCTCAGTTGGTTAAGCATCTGCCTTAACCACACGTTGTGATCTCAGGGTCCCGGGATGGAGTCCCACATCAGGCTCCCTGCTCAATGGAGAGCCTGTTTCTCCCTCTGCCTGCTGCTCCCCCTGCTTGCCTGTGCTCACTCTCTCTAACAAATAAATAAAATCTTTTAAAAAATATCAAGGCACTGGCAGTATGATTATTTCAAAATAGTTAAGACTCTGATCTCCACAAACTTCCATGTAACACCCCATATCAAATATTGGCAAATTTGTGTTTTGTTTTAAGTGTCCTATTTTGGGGATGCCTCGGGATGCAGTCAGCTAAGTGACCGACTCTTGGTTTCCTTCAGATCATGATATCCGAGTCCTGTGATTGAACCCTGCATTGGACTCTACACTCAGTCGGGGGTCTGCTTGGGCCTTTCCCTTGCCCTCTGCTCCTTACCCCATCCCTCACACAGATACTCTCTCTCTCAAATAATCTTTCCAATAAATGAATGAATGAATGAATGAATGAATAAATAAATAAGTAAATAAAAAGTAAATGTCCTGTTTTCCACAGCTATACTCTCAGCTGATAAATAAATGACCTAATTTTCTGTGAAATGTCCCATGGCTTGATTCTGAAGGCAGGTAACCCTACTCAGGCCTGCCTCCTACTGGACACTAGCCTCCCTACCCTCGTTCACTTCCCTTGTGCTCATAATGGAATACAAAGTGGTAGGTAAATTCAGCCGCTAGAGTACAACATGTCAGTTCTGTTTTGACAAATGGAATGAGAATCTCTGTCTCTCTAGGGTTGGCCAGAGCCCCGCCCCCCCTTTTGGTTTTACTCTCTGCCACCAGATTCTTCCTGAGTTACAGTCATACCGTATATCCTATCCCTTGTTTCTAACCTTGCTTTTGCTTTGCCTTTACCCTAGATCGACTCTACTCAGTTTCTTTAATTCCAGCTCCTGAGAGACACGTCTCCTTTTCAGCCTCATCTGCTTTTTGTGACATTCGAGTATGTCTTCAGGACCTACGTAGGCAAAACCATAGAGAGTCCCTTGCTAAATGTTGTTCTCTCTTTGTGCTCAGAGTACATCATGTGCACACTTCCCTCTTAAGCAGTAATTAATTCCTGTTACTTCTGGAATGTGAATTAGGGTATTTTAGTAGAAGCACCATTATTTTTTTCCTTAAATCAGTTTACTGCATATACGGGGAAGCTGGCCAAAAGCCCCATGCCGGGGCTTTGGCTGAGCCTAAACACATGCAGCTTATAGAAGAGAAGCCACTAGCACCAGACTTGGGGAATATATCTAAATTCCAACAAGAAACTGGAGCCATACACTAATGCTACGTTGTTGGCTGTGAATCCCAATCAAGAGTGGCCTGTGAGTCTTGTCAATTTTCTAGTATCTAACCTGACATATGCCATATATTTTCAAAAGATAGCTCCTCCATAAATACATGATGTTCTCAGCTGATGGTACATTGTAGTCAGCGAAGATATTTGACACCAATGCCCAAAAGACAGGCTCTAATGGCCACCACTTCTGTTTCAAGCTGCAGACAGTAGGGGTAGATAGAAGAACACATCTGAAAGACATCTGATGGTTTTCCTCCGACACCAGACGCTTCGCTGCTGGAACAGCGCCAGATCAGAGAGCTGTCTGGATTCTCTGTGAGCCTGCTCCAAACTAACATATTTATTATCAAGGAGGAAAACTTGCCTCCTGTTAGATCACTGATGTTTGCCTTGCAGTTTTCTTGCCTGAAAGCGATTGAAATGATTTCGGTGGGGAAGCTACCTTTTTCAAGGGCAAAATCCTGAAAATATCCTTGCAGATTGGGAAGAAGTGGCTATTTGCTTGTTACTCTATTCTCATGAGATGAATGATGCCTCTAAAAAGAGAAATAGTGACAATATATGAGGGGCCAATGGTATTTTGTTCAAGGCTGGCACATTCTTATGGAGTGTTTTCAATTTTTGTGGTTATAAAGATAGGGAGTTATTTATAAATGATTATTTGGCCCAGTGCTTATAAAATGTCTGCATTCTGTTGGTACAACACACAAATCTTTTGTGGTGGTTTTGAGTAAACCCCAGACTTTTCAAGACCGGGAGCAGATGGAGCTCCAAACTCAACTGCGTTTCACAACCGGGACATGTGTTACTATCTGCCAGTCTGTTTTCACTTTATGTGAGATGTCTACTCACTAGTTAGCAGAGTTATTGCACTTCAGTGGGTATCCGGGCTTTGGAAATGGATGTGCTGCACAGTTGCAGAATTTAGGGAAACTCAGACCGAGTTACACCCTTTAGTAGTTCTTAGAAATTGTTGTTGTATTTTTTTTTTAAGATTTTATTTATTGATTTGTTTGTTTATTTATTTATTTATTTGACAGAGAGAAACACAGCTAGAGATGGAACACAAGCAGGGGGAGTGAGAGAGGGAGAAGAAGGCTTCCCACCCAGGCAGGGAGCCCGATGTAGGGCTTGATCTCGGGACCCCAGGACCATGACCTGAGCCGAAGGCAGACACTTAACAACTGAGCCACCCAGGCGCCCCAGTTCTTGGTAATTCTTAATACCTTTGGAAAGTATAACCATTTAAATATGTTTTACAAAATGGGCTCTGTAGCATTTTGGTTATAAGGTATTAATATTCATAAGTCTATAAGAACTTGAAGTCGAATGCTTTGAAAACCTCAAGACAACATAATTCATTTAAGTTTTAAAATTTCCCATTCCCCTGTGGCAGGCAAAAATTCATTGAATGAGAACTCATTGTTTCTACATGTGGGGTACTGTGGATACTGTGCATGTTTCCCAGTCTTAGCTGGTTTTCCTGAATTTCTTAGCTTTTGGTTGTGTATTTATGCTAACATTCACGAGCTATCTCAGAGTATGGACTTTAAAATCACCTCCTACTTAAAGAGAAAAATGGGGGTGCCGGGGTGACTCAGTCATTAAGCACCTCCATCGGCTCAGGTCCTGATCTCAGGTCCTGATCTTAGGGTCCTGGGATTGAGCCCTGCATCAGCCTCCCCGCTCGGGGGGGAAGCCTGCTTCTCCCTCTCTCACTCCCCCTGCTTGTGTTTCCTCTCTTGCTGTGTCTCTCTCTGTCAGATAAATAAATAAAATCTTTAAAAAAAGAGAGAGAGAGAAAAATGAATATTCTTTCTCTCCCTTCCTCTCTCCCTTTGTTTCCCTTTCTCTTTCTTCTCCCCCACATTTTTTGGTCTTTTCTTCCCCTACCTCCACTCAAGTGATATAAATAAAGGGACCGAACTTCAGGAAAGTAAAGGTTGATTTCAACAAAGAGCATAAAATTGTTGTGTCTCGGTTTTTCACATGCTGAGTTTGCTATATCAAACCTAAGTTTACCAAGGTTAAATAAAGAGGTAAATGATTTAACTGAAAAATATTTAGCTTAATTAAATGACTCATTCTGTGTTTCCTTTGACTACAACCCTTACTACTTGTAAAATGTTTCAAATGGTCTATACCCATTAACTAAAAATGCTTTTAGGATGTGTTTTTTCTATAACACTATGCTTCTTAACTAGTCTTCAGATTTCGGCTGAATAAAGGAATCATCCTTAGAGATGGTACTTTGTACAGATTAACAACACTATAAATAATTATTAACATAAAATAAAATTAGGGATATTCCTCACTGGGTGTATCTGAACCCTAGGGAAAATAGTGTTTGAAGTAGTTACATGTTGGCATAATGTTTTGGTATGTTCAGGGTCTTGATGAGCTTGTTGCTTTTCTCATTCTCAAAATTATAATCTCAGAATCAAGCTTCCTAAATTGTTTGTGTCATTATATCTCTGCCTTTCTTTGCATTGCCTGTGGAAGGCTCTGAAACGCAGCTGCGATCTGAAATAGCTTTATTGGTTTGTTTTTTTCCTTGCATTCGTGGCTCTAAGAGTCAGGGGACCTAGGCAGAATCTTAGCTTTTAGCCCTTGGCCAAATAAATATTCCTTTCCCTGTAATTTTTTTTTTCTCCTCAGGATTTGACCAAACTAAGTGCTTTGTATCTTTTCGGAATAGACTAGGCCACAACAAAACTTGATTATATAGTCAGTAGCTAACTATATATAAGTCTTATAGAAGATGCTGATTAAGCATAATGTTAAAAAAAAAATCGGGGCACCTGAGTGGCTCAGTTGTTGAGCATCTACCTTTGGCCCAGGTCATGATCCTGGAGTCCCAGGATGGAGCCCCGCATCCGGGTCTGTGCTCAGAGGGAAGCATGCTTTTCCCTCTCTCACTCCCCCTGCTTGTGTTCCCTCTCTAGCTGTGTTTCTTTCTGTCAAATAAATAAATAAAATCTTAAGCATAATGTAAAATTGTTCATGTTCAGAGATGGCAGACTATGAGTTAGGTTAGTGAAATGGGTCTTGGGTGCCTCCCTCTGTATTGTATGAAAGGGCAACAGAGATGGCTGCAGACCAGTGATTCTCATAGCACGGTCCCTGGACCAGAAGGAGGAGCATCCCCTGGGAACTTGGTAGAAATGCAGATTCAGGGTCCCTTCCATGATTGATTTTAATGGGAGAGGAATAGGAGCTTGAAGATGTTTTTGTGTGGGCTGGCCTTGAGTATGAGTAGTAAAGCACAGGTAGCCATCAGTCTCCCGTACTCAGAAGGTTGTCCGGGATTCGAAGAAGTAGTAAGGAGTCTCTTTCTCTTGCATGGTGTGGAAGGACTATACTCCCATGGAGGCATCTACTTGTAAATAACCCTGTTTTCAAAGAGTCTACAGCTTTTGAAATAATTTACTCAAGATTTAATAGCCCCCTTCAACTGGAAATTTATCCTATGGCATAATTAAGTGAAACCATTCTCTTACCCTATTTTTAGAACATAAAATATGGGAAATAACAACTTAATATCCTCTTCCTTTTCTTTGGACCTTTGAAAAATGTTTTTTAAAGAGGCTATTTGCCTTTTACACTTCATCCTTCTTCTTGGCATCCATTTTTTCTCAGTTTATTCTTTCAGGATTTATTTTCCAACACATATCGTTCTATAGGCATTGACCTAGTTCTCCAATTGGAAACGTGTTAAAGCAAAGTCTCCCTTTTGCATGGGGATAGAAAATGACAGTCCTTTGGGTACAAAATTAGTTTTCTCTTAATCCTCCCCCAAGGTGTACCATTTTGAGCTCCAACTTGTATGGCCTGTAAACTTTGAGGAATTTTATTGTCTTTGAACATTATCCAGCAAATCTCCTCTAATTAATTTAATCCCTACAGACATACCTTGTTGATTGGTATAAATCAAGGCCAAAAATATCAGTACTGCTTGGAAAGCTCTGCTTCTGGCAAGAAGAATCTTGATCTGAGTTGTGTAGAACTCATACAGCCAAGTTACTTGGGGAGACTTTTACCCCCACTCCCCATTTTATAGGGACAACTGGCAGACACAGTAATCTTCGTGTATGTGCTCATTGCTCTGCCTTCCTTCTCCCAACTGATAATGAACATTATCAACATTTTTAGATTTACAGAAATAGTCTTAGAATATTCAGAAATCCAAGCATCCAAGGTCACTTAATATACCTTATTTACTTATATTAGTTTTTACAAGTTTTTATTTATTCATTTAAATAATCTCTGCATCCAATGTGGGGCTCAAACTCATGACCATCCTCCAACTGAACCAGCCAGGTGTCCCAAGTCCATTTTTACCCAAAGGGTAGCATGGATGAATGTCTTTTTTGTTTCTTCAAGGACTCGTAGACTTGAAGAACCAGTTGCCTCTCAAGATAACTTGGGTCCACAATGAAAACATACTTTGTCATAAAAGTCTCCTTAATGTGTAAACTCAGTGCCCTCAACTATAGTTGAAAGTTCAGTAGTAAATTGCCCCTTAGCTTTCTTCTCTTTTCACTGAATTATCCCAATTTCTTTTCTTTTCTTTTTTTTTCCCATTTAGTTCCTAGCTTTCTTCATTTCTCTTAATTTGCTCTTAATTCTTTCTAAACTCAGTCACGTAAACCACACTTAGTATTATAGTAGGACCAAGGCAATGCTGACATGAGTGGATAGATAGATTATCTAATGATTCTTGAATATACTTTTATTCTTTTTTTTAAAGATTTTATTTTTATTTATTTGACACAGAGAGAGATCACAAATAGGCAGAGAGGCAGGCAGAGAGAGAGAGGAGGAAGCAGGCTCCCTGCTGAGCAGAGAGCCCCATGCGGGCCTCAATCCCAGGACCCTGAGATCAGGCCTGAGCAGAAGGCAGAGGCTTAACCCTCTGAGCCACCCAGGCGCCTTGGATATATTTTTATTCTTATACCCTGGAGTCATACTACAAAATCATAGACTACTGTGATGCCTTTATTCCTTCTTCACACGTACTTGCCTTTAGATTTAGATATATAACATCTTTTTCCAACCTATTTTCTATGTTGGTAGACAAATGGAAAACCCTCCTCTTGTTTTTTTAATGGTACAGAATTTGAAGTGACACTGTTAACACATAATGCTTTTCTCAGGCCAGTAATATCTGAGGTTGATAAATATTTTCTTAAAGGGCCCAATGGTAAAAATTTTAGTTTTTGTGGCCCATAAGGTCTCTGTTACAACTATTCAGCTCTGGTGTTAGAGCATGCAAGTAGCCATAGACCATATAGAAGTGAATGGACATGGTGGAATTCCAATAAAACTTTAGTATGAACAACAGTGATATTTGAATTCATATGATTTTCATGTCATAAAATATTTCATTCTTTTTATTTTTCCCCCAAATTTAAAAAAATGTTTACAAAACACATTCTTAGCTTGTGGGCAGTGCAAAAACAGGCAGCAGGCTGGATTTGGTCCTCAAGCTGTATATAGTTTGCTGACCCCTGAGTATATGAAAAGGAATTTTCATATTTATTAAACTGCAACATATTTATTGCAAATAAATAATAAAAAAAATATTTATTAAACTGCAAGATATCCCTTTGTCCTAGAGTAGTTGTTTTGGTACCTCTCAGTTATATTTGCTGTTGCAATCTTTTATGAATCAGATTAATTTTCACTATTTTCTATTTTTTTTTCCTGGCTTGAGTTTAATATCACTGCACTACCTAGAAGGTGTTCATACAATGTTGAGTGAGTGAACAAATGAATGACTAAGAAAAGATGTGGAGGGAAAGAATGAAAGAAAAAGCTGCCTAAAATAGAGACAGTTTTATGATTGGTGAAGAAGAAAAATAAATACAAGTAAGCTCTTTGAAGAAGAGATCATCTATTTTCCCCCATCTCAGTACTTCTATATTTTGAAGGAAGAAAAAAAATATCAAATTGAATATAATTCTGTTGTACCCCTCTTTTTCCTTTGGTACTGCCTCAGATTTGTAGGCAAGTTTTGATTTTGTGGCCATATTAGAATGCAAACACCTATGCTAT